>BRDA01008667.1:7028-18731 GCA_036984385.1 Crenuchus spilurus | reverse complement strand
CAGCGTCCACAGAGTTCAATAGCGGAGCAAAGCGTGCAGCGAAACGTGACGAGTCATTGGATAAACGCTGAGCTTTGTCCCGCCCATCGGACACTTAGCGTCTCTGGGGGTCTGTGGGGCAGTGGGCTGGCCTTGGCTGGCCCGGACGCTCAGCTTCTGCATGATGATTGGATGATGTGTCTGAGGCTGAATCCCTTTTTGATTGACAGCTAAATGAGCGAATCAGCGATCTTTTGGTGTCAACATACATGGGAGAATTTTTTTTATTTTCATTCTGTTCTAAGTTGAACCGAAGACTTTCCTAATCCTCTTAGTGGCATTTTCTTTGTTAAAAACGACTAGCGACAAGTCGAGCTTTTATTTCTGGTGGTTTTTTGTAGCTGCTTGTGTTTGGAGACTGACTTCTATCACTCCTTCTGACTTATATCAACGTTTCTGTCCAGCGGTAGCACTCACAGGCGGACACACTTCACACTAGCCTCGCACCAGTAAAGAGCTTCTCCTGTTTAAAGCGACTCAAGTCTTACACCCGCAACACCATGAGCCAAGGCCATTTAAGCAGCCTAGCTCTGCTGGCCATTGAGAGGACACTAGTCAAGTCCCTGGAAAAGACGCCTTGTTGGTACGACAGGGTCACAGATCATTTTCTTGAAAAGGAATGGAGGGTAGAATTTACGTATAAATAAACCGACACATTTTATGATGTATCCCGAAATTGAGCTTCCCCTCCTTGAAAGACCAGCATCCGCCACTGATGCTGAGGTTATGCTAAGCTAACATTCTAGCTCATATGATAGACTGGTGAACAATATAAAAAATCTAGAGTTTACTCTCAATTTAAGCTTTGCTGAAACAGTAAAGTAGCAGAAATAATAAACAGCTAATAGACTGTTTACATCCAAATCAAATCAAATTAAATCAACTGATGACTGAGATAACAGAACTACTGGCTGTTCAGTAGTCTGTTGGTCTGGGGAAAGAAGCTGTTAGAATGTTTGTCTGGGGAAAGAAGCTGTCTTGGAGCCAGCTATTTTTTTTCTTTATAAAGGTAGTAGCTGTACCTGCTACCACTCAGCATCTTGAAGAAAAGACAGTGGCTTGGGTGGCTGGTTGGTGTATAAGTCCAGGAGGTTTGGGAGTTGAACCCCGTTGATGTGCTGGGTTGTTCACACCACCCTCTGCAGGGCTTTCCGATCGGTGGCCGTGCAGTTCCCGTACCAGCAGGTGATGGAACTTGTCCACAGGACCTGTGTAAAAGGTTTTAAGGCTATGGGGATTCATTACAAACCTTCTCAACCGTCTGAGGTGCTGTTGTTCTTTTTTAACCACCTGTGTGGTGTGTTCAGTTCATGTTAGGCCCTCTGGGATGTGAACACCCAGGAACTTGAAATTGCTGACTTTCTCCACTGTGGCTCCATTGATGGTGGTGGGGTGAGCATTTTCTCTCTCTTCCTGAAGTCCACTATCAGCTCATTGGTCTTGTTGACATTGAGAGAGAGGTTATTTTCTTGGCAACAGTGTGTCAAGAAACTGACCTCCTCTCTGTAGGCCTCCTCGTTATTGTTGGAGATCACGCCCACGATCCTTGTGTCATCTGTAAATGTGATAATGCCGTTGGAGTTGTATCTGGCTGTGCAGTCGTAAGTGTATAGGGGATGCAAGAGAGGGTTGGTCAGTGTGGATGAGGTTTCCCATCTTGACCAGCTGGCATTGGCCCATTAGTAAGATCAGGATCCAGCTGCTCAGACCAAGATCTCAAAACTTAGTGTCGAGCCTTGATGAAATGATGGTATTGAAGGTGGAGCTATAGTCCATGAAAAGCAGACTTACATATGTGTCATACATATACACAGTAAAAGGTAACACCAAAACTTACTCAAATAACACTAGTGTAGTTTACTTATTTCATACTCCCCTGGTGATTTAACTCGTGTAATTTTAGTAAGGTTCTCATTTTGTATGAAAACCTCCTGAAACTAAATACACTTGAGTAAACTACACTAGACATTTTCAAGTTCTGTACTGCGCATGCGCGGAGAACTTTCCAGACCTAGACATCCTCCTAGGTCCAAAATCAGCTTTAAATAAGGTATCTGACTTAATATTAAATCTTGCTGACTCCCCTGCTCATCTAAGCTCATCAGCTAAAAATTAGGGTGTCATAATTGACTCAGAATTATCATTTGATCAGCATATAAGTCACATTACAAAAATAGCTTTTCTACACCTTCGTAACATATCTAGGTTAAGAAATGCCCTTTCTCTACCTGACGCAGAAAAATTAGTACCGTACATGCTTTTATTACTTCAAGATTAGATTATTGCAATGCACTACTGTCAGGATGCTCCAGCAAAAACTTAAATAAACTCCAGTTCATTCAAAATGCAGTAGCCAGGGTCCTCACTAAAACAAGGAAATTCGATCACATCAGTCCAGTCTTATCAGCCCTACATTGGCTTCCAGTTAAATATCGTATTGATTACAAAATCATTTTATTAACATATAAAATTCTGTATGGTCTCGCCCCTGAATACCTGCAAGAGCTTATCACACGCTATGACCCACCAAGACTACTCAGATCCCAGGGTGCCGGTCTCTTACTAGTTCCTAGAATTTATAAGGCTTCAGCTGGGGGAAAAGCCTTCTCCTATATAGCCCCACGACTGTGGAATTCTCTTCCAGCTAGTGTTCGGGATGCAGACACAGTCGCTACTTTTAAATCAAGACTCAAAACCCACCTGTTCAGTTTAGCTTTTTGTAATTAACCTCTCCTTTCCAGTTTCTGTTGTTACAGGACTTCATGAACATGGGGAGTTGCGGAAATCGCAGATACTCTGCAATATTGTGCCAACATGCTGGAGATTGATGATGGCGATATGGATGGATACCTGTCTGTTCTGATGACGCTCTAATATCTATATTCCCTCTAGTTTTCTTCCTTCCAGTCAGATCAGATGCCATCTAAATGCAAATATTCACCCATGTTTTCTACTGCACTCAGCCTAATTGTTTCTGCTTGCTGTTTATTTTCTTCTCTCTTTTCTGAGGAAATGGCCACTGAAGGTATTCGATGGCTGTTTCACCTGCAGACCACAACTGACCACCCGCGCTGCTACACCTAATGTGGTCAATTCCTTCCGCTCCGGAGTGGGTCTTCCTGCGGTTGACATCAGACCTGCTGCACACTTACATCTACTACTAGAAATGATCGGACTGAAGCTCTAATGCTACTATATTTACTGCATGTTACATTTAACTAAGGATGTAAATCTCTACCAGTATCAGTAGTTTGATCAGAGGAGGATGGATCCCCTTTGTGAGTCTGGTTCCTCCCAAGGTTTCTTCCTCCAGCCTTGAGGGAGTTTTTCCTTGCCACTGTTGCCTCGGCTTGCTCACATCGGGCTTAGAATCAAAATGTCTGATACTGATTATGTAAAGCTGCTTTGTGACAATGTCCATTGTAAAAAGCGCTATATAAATAAATTTTGATTGATTGATTGATAGACATGAGACGAAGACATTCTGAACTGTAGCTAGGTAAGCTCAACTTTAATACCAATTATTGTTTGTTTGCTATGGTACAGTAAGTCATTATTACATTTCCCCAGAACATATGTTCTGTTAATAGTGATAACTGTCGTCTATTAAGATAAAATACTTGAGAGTAAGTTTTAATTGCTACTCGGCCTTTTGGCTAAGATCAAGTGTAGTATCTACATTCATTGACTTTTCAAGGGTGATCCTACAGCTTGGTGCCGGAGGAAATAGGAGAGAACCACCCCTGAAGACCTCACTAAATTCTGGGTATCACCCCTGAGGACTTCTTTGAGCAAACTTCCCCGAAGATCTCGGCGAAAGGGACCGGCATCGTCAAAGGAGGATGCACCGTGCTCGGGCTTTTAGTCAGGTTGGAAGCCCCCAGGATATCCCCTCCTCTGGGATCCAGTGCCAGGGCAGGTGGAGGCCTGACCCGCACCATACGCTTTCTTTTAAAAATATTTTTAATTGGCTTAAATGTGGAATTTATTAATTTTATTTTTGGGTAACTTTATGTATTTAGATAGGCTGAGGTGCTCTGAATGGTATTTGTTTAAAATAAACCAAAAGTACTACTGACAAATAATTCTTTGTTGTGCTTACTTTATTTTTCTAAGGCAATCGGTTTCCTAAATTTTATTAAGTAAACTGGGCTCTTGTGAAATTATGTTAACTTAATAGAAGTAATATAAATTGGCAGATTTTAAAACTTATCAAATTTTACAGTGTACATACACCATCTTACATATTCCCCACGTATGTTTGATATAAGTACTGCCTTGATTTGCTGAACTGAAATGTGAAAGATGTCAAACTAAGAATTAAAGAGGATATTTTCATGTTTTTAATCCTGTACTGTAACTGTACGAGCTGAATTCAGATCAGTAGTTTATTATTGTTCAGGTTCAACAGAGGATCGATAAAACTCCTGTGATGTGAACCTCATATTCATGTGTTGTCTTATTTAGAATGAGAGTCTCAGACTTTACTAGAGTAAAAATCTATGAATATTCAGCTTTGTTAGATCACATTCACTGCATACAGCAACAACAGACATCATACTCTTAAAGGAGCAGCTCAGATAAAATGGTAGAAATGGCAACCACTGGGGGGGTGGGAGGGGGGGTCAGAGCTACATCTCAGTTTAGAGCTAATCTAAACACCTGCTGATGTTGAAGATTTTTCCAAAATAAAAGTCTGAAGTTTAAAGAAATTGACGTTATTGTCTGTATAAACTGTCCAGTTTGATGTTATGATGACATGTTCTGTTGTAAAGAAGATTATGTATTATTGAATATACCAAAAAAAAACATACTGAAAGATGACTAGATGACTGAAAGAGACTATGTACTGCCTTTTAATTTAGTAAGTCTTCAGGTTTAGAGTTATATTGACCATATGAACAATCACAATGAAATCTCAAAAGATAAAGGCATAGGGGTGATACAAGTAAATATTTATACATAAATCAGGTCTTTACTGATGCAAAAAGTTCATTCCAAATTGTGTGCAGGGTATCACGAACCATTTCCAGCGTGCTTCGCATGGTCTTATAAGGTGTCCAAAAAACGAAAACATCCTACTTTTCCTGAGAAAAACCACAGAATCTGAGTGAAGATGACTTCAGAAGCACTGATGTGTTTTGGTCGAGGTTGATGATGATGGAAAAGTTCTCATTTACGTGCAGCTAAATCAGTGCTGGGCTAACAGTGAGGAATGGGCGAGGCAGAAATGTGAGAATTGAAACACAGTGCCCTTTTGTTTCCTTCTCAGATTGCTGTTTTCTGTTACGCCCTCTGGCTCGTAAAAGCCGTCACCCAATATGACACACTTGTAGCGTTTTAAAACCCCACACGCCCTGCTGTCAATGAGTGCAGAAAGCTTTACTTAGAGTCAAAAGGGTGTGTGATGTTATTTAATGAAACACACCATCACGGGCCGGTCCCCCACCCACTTCGGCCCTCAGGGAGAGAAAGCCACACAGGTGCTGACCAGCGCACGGCCACTCACTCTTAACACTCACATTACTCATTCAGGACTGTCCCACATGCACCTCACACAGAAAACACAACATTGTCCAGTGGACCAGGTATCTCCAAAGACAAAAACATTCTCAACTTTTAATGTAAGTTATAGTGATGTGATTCTAAGCATCTTTGGAACATTTCTATTGGTCCATTCATCACAAAATGTTCATGCAATGTAAAGCGTTTCTGTTCTGTTGATATGAGAATGATATACAAAACCAAACATTTGGAAAAATGGTGATACATCCAACAAATGATGGCCCAGTTCTAGCACAAGTGCTGAAACTGGGCTAAAGTTGGGCCCGAATAGTCTGCTCTACAGGATTGTATTCAAAGGCACAGTGATGAATTATTGTTCCACATACATCAATGTACTCAGTCAGTGAAGACACAAGAGTTCAAACTTTGTTTTGTAGCACTAGAACTCAATAGTCACCTAAATGGGCCTTTTTGTGAAAATATATCACCAACACTTATCTTAAAGCACTCAAACTGCATGTAGAGGTCTCATAGACTTGTCAATGGGGTTTAGAACATACTGTCAGCTAAAATCTTTAATAAAACCTCACTATGCCTATAACTATAAAACCGCAGTGTTATGTGATGTATACATAGTCTTATCAGCACATTATGTCAACCACTAGTCTGACACAGGATGTCCCAAAAGTCAGTTGTAGCAGAGTGTAAAACCATCATCATGGACAAAATATTTGAAGTGATTGATGTCTAAAAGGACATGATAATAGAATACCGATTGAAACATGGTGGTGGCAGCATCTCAGAAACCACTAAATTTGTGGGATATTCTAGAGTCTCCATAGTGAACATTGAGTGCCTCCCATCATCGTAAGAATAGTGCTCCATGGGTCATTGATACCAATGACTTCAGTGATTGGTACAGACACACCACAGTGGACCAGTTAACCTCTATAATAAACACAGGAGGATTGTGCTGCGCCCACTGTATGTATTATTATATTACTACATTAATGTTGATGTGCTGTGTTAGAGTGTTTACTTTAATCCAAATTCAAACTGTGTGTGTGTGTGTGTGTGTGTGTGTGTGTGTGTGTGTGTGTGTGTGTGTGTGTGTGTGTGTGTGTGTGTGTGAGGTGCTGATGCACAGTAAGCAGTGGGGCTGGGCCCAGACGAGAGACCCTCATTAAGACTGAATTAAACACAACTTTGATGAGCAGACCTAGATCAGCTCAGCCTGGCAGCACATGAAAGAACGACCTTGAATTCTCCAATGCAGGAACACACTGACACACACACATAAATCCAAACACATACACACATACAGATAATACATAAGAGAACAAAATCTGTATTCCAATATTTGTGAGGACATTGACTCATGTAATAATGTAGCTGAGAAATACACCTAAACACACCTAAAAAAACAAAATATAAAAGGATTTTCTTTGTAGAAAGAAGCCTCCACATGTGTTTTGATGATTTATAATATGCTGCTGAGCACTAAAAATATAGAATACTTTAGAATTGTATTACCAGAAATCATTTCTTTCAGTCTGCATATTACCAAATTGACTTTATGTAGGTCCACTAGAGGATGCCCTTCAGCAGGACAGACACTAAGTGCTCAGTTCTATTTGTTTGGGACTCAAAAAATCAACAATTATTGTAACTGAAGATATGGCACATGGCTCTGAATGTGAACCTGAATCTGACAGCTAGAAAAAGACAAAATGCCAGTGTAATTGTATTCCTGTAATTGGGAGGACATTAGCTCATATTCACATGTATGTTACATGTAGGGACCCATTCAGAAAACAGAACATACACACACACAAACACACCTCCAGAATGCTGGGGAACACACAGTGGAGCCAGAGTTGCATGAGCAACATCAAAGCCGGGCAGCTGCTGGGACAGACCTTTGTGAATACATTTACTGGCCACTGCTGGATCATCCCTCAGGCTACACTGACCATCACACACACACACACACACACACACACACACACACACACACACACACATTGATAACGAGAGAGAGAGAGAGTGAGAGAGAGAGAGAGAGAGAGAGAGAGAGAGAGTGAGTCAAGAGAAGAATGAGAAAATATGAGACAAAATACAGGTGCATGGAATAATAATAAAACTAAAACCAGCAGCTATTCAACATAACACACAAACACACTGAAGCTAAGCAGTCAGTACTTGGAGTAACTCTTGTGTGGATGTTGATGGACAACATCAGGCACCTGGATCCCAATACCCCAGTGCAGTGATGAGGACAATGTCCTGTATAAATGTCTACAGACTGAAGGGTCCTGAGAAAAACCTCCCTGGTCATATCCTCTAAAAGAGTAGGACTGATGACCTGTATAAATGTCTCACTCACAATCATCTCCATCTTCATAATCTGGCTTAGACTACATTCACATTAAAAACCTCCTTAATCATTTCAGATTTTTTTGCTCAGATCAGATGTACTGTATCTGTCTGTAATGTGAACAATTCTGTGTCTGAAATTACACACATGCGATACATTTACAACATCAGAAAACATCATATGTGAACAGGGTTGCCAGGTTTGTGTTATTTCCGCCAAATTGACCTACTTTGAAAATGCAGTCATGGGTAAAACTTCAAAGGTGGCAGGATGTGCGAGGTGTTTTTGTCAAAAAGTGAAAAAAGATTGACAAAGTTAGATTAGAGAATTTGATTAAGTAAGATTAGAACGCTTCAGATTTTGGACTAGTTTCAGCTTGTGTGATGTATCTATATGTAAGACAGAGGGAAACTATAAGCATCAGCATCAGAATGCTCTTCAGCATTTTTTCTTCTCACTGCACAGATGATGTACTACCACTATTGAGATCCAGCAACCAAACAACTTGCCCAGTGGATCCCCTGTCATCCCTACAGCTCTTGACCATCTCTCCTGACCTACTTTCAATTCTTCGATCATAAACAGCTATCTGTCATCAGGTTATGTTCCATCTACATTCAAGAGTGCTACGGTGATTTGCATCGTGAAGAAGCCTACACTGAATAGCTCTGGTGTCAACAGCTACAGACCGGTATCACTCTTGTCTTTTCTTTCAAAAAATGTGTAAACGTGCTGTCTATAACCAGCTGTCCGTCTTTCTCTCCCAGAACAACTCCAGGACCTCTACCAGTCTGGATTCAAACCTGCACACTCCATTGAAACTGCCCTGATAGCTGTGACTGAGGAGTAGAAGACAGCCAGATTTGCTAGACTGTCATTGATTCTTGTCCTTCTTGACCTTTCTGCAGCCTTTGACACAGTCAACCATGAGATCCTCTTGTCCGTCCTATCTAACCTTCGGATCACTGACTCTCCGTGAATGTGGTTCAGATCATATATTTAGAAGGATGGTCTTACCAGGTAACATGGAGTGGGTCCAAATCTGCTCTTCCTGCAGACTGGTGTCCCACAAGGCTCAGTACTGGGTTCTCTTCTTTTCTCACTTTACACACAATATCTTGGTGAATTAATTTATTCGTGTGGATTTCCATACCACTGTTATGCTGATAATACCCAACTGATGTTTTCTTTCCCCCCTTCTGAAACTCAGGTATCCAGCCACATCTCAGCATATTTGGCTGACTGATCTCTACATGGATGACAACCCACCTACAAGAAGTACAAAGTAAGAAGTTTTGGTGTGATCCTGGACAACCAGTTTTCGTTTTCTACTTACATTGCAATTATGCCTTGGTCATGCAGGTTCCTCCTCTTCAACATTCAATTGATCCATCCCTTTCTAACCCAGGATGACACCCAGGTGCTTTTTCAGTCTCACGTCATCTCAAGACTTGACTACTGCAACTCACTCCTGGCTGGTCTTCCTATTCCAGCCATCAGGCCCCTGCAGCTGATGCAGAATGCAACTGCTCAGCTGGTCTTCAATCAGCCCAAGTTCTCTAATGTCACTCCACTGTTGTGTTCACTTTATTGGCTTCCTGTAGCTGCTGGTTCAAAACCTTGATGCTCACTTACAAAGCAAGAAATGGACATGTCCATCCCTACCTAATGCAATGGTCAAGTCTTGAGTCACACCTCAAACCTTTTAAGCTACAAGTACGGCTCAGCTTGACCCTCCATCCTTCAAGACACGTGGAAGACTAGATTCAAGACTCTTCTCTGTACTAGCACCCAGGTGGTGGAACAAACTCCCACTGGCTGTTTAAATGGCAGAGTCCTTTGCAGTCCTTCCAGAAACAAACCACTGTTGTACGTCAATCTGGATAAGAGAGTTTGCCAAATACTATAAATCTTCAAACACAGACTAAAGACCCATCTTTTTGTTGAACACTTAAGCGAGCACTAGTTTAAACACTTATTGTAATGCATTGTAATGCTCTTATATTGTATATAATTGTGTGTCTTTAATTTTTTACTTTTTTTTCTAGGAATTAGTAATGTCATTAATGGTTTTGTTCTGACAGTGTCTGAACTGAAGAGTGGTTTCAACTCTAACCTGTCTATACTAACTGAGATGATTCTCTTCATGGAAACAAAGTATTATACCCTGGATAAAAGCATCTGCCAAATGCTATATATGTAAATGTGAGACAATGGTCTGGAGATTTTTGTGGATCTGGCAACCCTGCACTGATTGTTTTAAACCTGGTAAAACAGACATGTTAGTAGCTGGTGTGTGATGGTGTTTTACTCAGGAGGACAGTAAACAACTGGTAGACTGTACATGATCAGATTGATAATAGATAACCACTATTTGTACAGACAAAAAGACATAAAATCTAATCTAAGTGCTCACATTCATGTCACATGCTCACAAATCAGATACTCAAATCTAGGACTGCATGTGAAAGTGACTCAAATCTGATTCAGATTTGATGTTCACACAGCCCTGAAATCAGATCTGTTCACATTAAGTTAAATCTGATTTGTTAATGTGAACGCCGCTATAGCAACTGTTTGCTGGTCCAGACCACCTGAAGGTGGATGCTGACCATTGCTTCTGGTTGAGTTGAGTCTGTCTCAAATGTCAAAGCACTCTGAATGTCTAGAACAGTACTGGAACGGAACCAGTAGTAAAGCAATGGTAATAGGGATTTGCAATTTTAGAGGTCTAAGCACCAACTCCGTTCTTCCTAATGCACTTTACTATTTACAAATAGAACACACACACACATACACACACACAAATCATACATAAGCAAACAAAATCAGTATTACTATATTTGTGAGGACATTCCATTGAGTCCTGTAGTCCTGTAGCTGAGAAATACACCTAAGCACACCTAAACAAATACAAAATACAAAATACCCTTCATTTATTCCTGGCTGCACAACACTAAAGGCACATGATGTGGGTCCACAAGAGAGCGCCCTTCAGCAGGACAGAACGTGAGTGTTTTATTTGTTTCAGACTCAAAAATCAACACTTATCATAACTGAAGATATGACACGTGGTTTATTAGAAGCAGAATCTTTAATTAGCAGCTCAGAATATGAGAATAGGATGTGCGATGTTATGATCCAGGCACCAAATCTGTTCTTGCTAATGCACGGTCCTCGCTTTACTATTGACAAATAATAAATAACACAACTTGCAAATGGTCATCTCTGAACGCTATGTCTACAAACGCCAGACTCCGGCGCTGACTTGGCGAGCCGTACTTGTTCTCGAGGTGAAGTCCTGCCATTTGCGGAGCCACGGCGAGGCCGTACGAACTGTAGCACCAGGGTGTCATTTCACACAAGCCCAATATTTAGCTTCCACCTGCATGTGTCTGGCAATGACGCAAGCGAGCGCACACACACTCCAGTGCACGCGGCACAAACCCAGACTTTCATAAATTAAAAAGCAAAGTCTGCTGGATGAGTGAGCACCTGAGGGAGAAATGAAACATGGGATTGGGCAAATAATACATAAGCATGAGTGTGTGGGAGCCATGTCTGTGTGTGTGTGTGTGTGTGTGTGTGTGTGTGTGTGTGTGTGTGTGTGTGTGTGTGTGTGTTCAGGTAATGATACCAGCAGGGACTGGATACTGAACAATCATGCAAATATGAAGTGTGTGTGTGTGTGTGTGTGTGTGTGTGTGTGTGTGTGTGTGTGTGTGTGTGTGTGTGTGTGTGTGTTCAGGTAATGATACCAGCAGGGACTGGATACTGAACAA
>BRDA01008665.1:10700-21146 GCA_036984385.1 Crenuchus spilurus | reverse complement strand
ATATATATGCATGTGCACTGTAATCATGCAATGAAAATAGATACAGTGTCACAAAGTGTGTATACATGTAAGTGTGCATTTATGCATCAATGTGTGTGTCTATATGTTACTTATAGCATACTTCATGGAAAGTTTGTGCATGTGTATATGAATGAAGTTCATATTCATATGAAGCTCTGCGTGTCTGTAATTGTAATGTATGTGAATGTGTTTTAGGGTATATATGAATTGTTCTTAGCATCATAGTGGTTTGAGGAAGCATGTGTGTGTTTGTGTGTGTGTGTGTGTGTGTGTGTGAGCTCAGGGACAGACGGTGGAGCACATGTGCTGGCTAAGATTACTGAGCGTGCCGTGAGGGAGTGCCATCATTTTAAATATGTTTAGCCTGTACAAACTGAATATTACATTTAGATTTTGCTCTAGATTAATTATACAAATCATACTTCAAACATGCTTTGTACATTTATAAAGTGAAAGTGCCTAAAAGAGTCTTTAACATTAGAAGGTCCCTCATCAACATACGTAACCAGCAGATCTCATCCATGTGCTGCAGGGTGATTTTGTTATTATATGAAACAAGCTGAAACCTATAACTAGACCATGACACAGAAATATGTATTTTTTACTTGTCTTCTTTTTCTAGCCACAATACAGCATTTATAAAGTTCTCTCACCAGAATATCATTCAATTTAGTGTTTACTGTTGAAAATGGCATGTGTACCCCATACAGATCAGTAGGTTTCCATTATCCAAGTTAGCAGAAGCATGTTAAGTTAGGCCTTTGTTGTTTAAATACACTTTGAACAGTTTCTCTGAGAAGCATTAGAAATCTTAATGTTTGAAATGTATTTTAAAAAATCTGTGGTTATGTTTGTACAATACATTCATATGCACTGGTAGTTCAGACAGAAAATAATACTGAAAAGGTTCATTAAGGCTTTTATGGGCAAATTGTTTTGGATAAATATAGCCAAAACGACCAGAATAACATAGGAATTATTTTAATACATATAGAATAGTTGATGTTTATATAATGCTTATAATGAGTGTGTTTTTACAAAGAACTGAATGACTGAGTTTAACTGATTAATGTCCCTTATATATAAGCCATACATTCTGCTCATCTCTCTCCCTCTCTCTCTCTCTCTGTCTCTCTCTCTCTCTCTGTGTGTGTGTGTGTGTGTGTGTGTGTGTGTGTGTAAGAGAAAGAGAGTGTGTGTGTGTGTGTGTGTGTGTAATATATGTGTGAGTTGTTGATAAAGGCTCTGATGTTAGTTGCTAGATCTCACTCAGTAAAGAGTATAGGTTATAAAGTATGGTTGTCAGCTGATTAGTTGAGGTAAAATAGAGATGAGCAAATGGTGTTTATAGAGAAAACACAGGCATATTACTGCAACATTATTTGACCTTCAGGTCCTCATAACTGTGTGCAGATGCAACTCCCCACATGTGTAGACCATGTGTGTTTATTTGTGTATATGTATATATCTGCCTGTCCATGTGTGTGTGTGTGTGTGTGTGTGTGTATGTGTGTGTGTGTGTGTGTGTGAGAGAGAGAGAGAGAGAGAGAGAGAGAGAGAGAGAGAGAGTGTGTGTGTGTGTGTGTGTGTGTGTGTGTGAATGTGTATACATCTGTATCTGCCAATGTGTGTGTGAAAATCTGTCTATCTGTGTGTCAGTCTGTCTCTGTGTGTATGTGTGTGAGCACAGAATGTAAATGTATATGTTTAATAACGAAATATTATTTTAACAGCTGGTTTTTTATTGTTACATGTGCTGATTGTGTTTTTGTGTTTGTTTTGTTTTATTTGTGTCAGATTAAGATCACCCTGAACATGAATGCTGTGGTTGTGTCTGTAGAAATCTGAAAGTGGATGATATAAGCAGGTACGTCCAGTATTCTTAGACATTTCTGGCTTTATATTTAGTTATGTTTCCACTACACGTTGGGCTGCATGTCCACAAAAACCACAAATATATAATCATTTTACAAATATCCAGCTTTACATACAGAAATGTGGTAAATATAGATGTGTATTTGTTTAATTAAAGAAAGAAATTAATCAGATCATTTATAAGTAGCAGCCAACAATAAACATAATCGTTTGATTTTTTGTGTGTGTGTTTTTACAGGTGAACTACATGTAAATGAGCCTGGGAATGTGGATAACTTCGGTGATGAATTTTCTAACCACACAGAGGATTAATTGTGGGGTAATTTGACGTCATCAGGTATTTAATATTTAGCGCTTTTTTAAAGGCCATGTGTTTGGAGTAGCGGACGCTAAGAACATGTTCTGTCAATACTTTGATGACACTGTTGGGTGAATAAAATTAAAGTCAACAGAATAAGACGTAAATGAAGTAATGTATGATGAAGTTAAAGTATTGATGAGCCTGTAAACTTGTGAAGTAGAGCTTATTAGTTCAGCCAGCTGTGGTTAAATGGTTAGGCCACGACTGCGTGTGCGCTTGACTTGCCTTTACGAAGTTTATGTTAGATGACACAGGATAACAGAGAAAAAAGTAACACTACGTGGCTGCTTTGAGAGGAATGTATAGTTTCTGTCATTTTCGTTGAGGACTGCAAAGTGGTATGTTGAAGAACTCTTAAAAGAGATGTGCTATGAAGGTGCGTAATGATGCGTCACGACACAAGTTGGGTGTGGAGATCTCTGTGGTTTTTTTTTTCAAATAATTAGACTACACGAGACGCAGAAGTGGTCATTCTGAGGACTGCTGTGTTTTCTTCCAGTGTGGAGTAGCTTGTGTGCATGCGAGAGCCATGCGGTTATAATGGTGATGAGTGTCGCTGTCCGCAGCTGCTGGTGCTGAAATGTGCACTCCAGCGTCACTCAGCCAAGCTTTCCACGCACATGTATTTATAAGTATTCTCCCAGACTATAAAACAAAGTCAAAATAAATCTATAATTGATTTAAAGTTAATGTGGCTAAATTTACACGGACACATAACAATACATAGACGTATATATTAAATATTGTTTGTGCTGACGTTAAACGTCCGTCCTTGGACATGTTCTCGTCAAAAAAAAATAAAGGAAAAGTTTGATGAATGTCACACAGGTTATTTAAAAGTATGAATTACTCTAGAAAAGACAGAAACCAGGCACAATGAAGGGGCGTGTGCATGTGAATGTGTTGATACTAAAGGAGCATGGTGAGGATTGCTGAAAACGTGGCGTTTCGGTGGCGTTATTTGTCTTTGTGAATCTGAATGGTTTTGTTTTACATACAAATAAACACAAGACACGCAGTCAAAGAAAGCCACGTCTCAATATATGAGCACAGGGACACACACGGTGTGTAATATGTATGGTAGTGTTGTATTTTTTACATTTAATTGCTTTTTTCCAAACTGTATAATACTAATAATTACAGAATAATATGTTTAATTGAGTTATGTTAAAAGGTTATATGTTATATTTAAATAGTGGCATTTTAAATTGGTAAGGATTTCTCTAACAGTGCTGCTGTGCACTCGTAGCTCTACTGTGCAAAACAGAGACAAAAAAGAGCCCTGCTAATATTTATGTCAGATTTGTTCAGGCTACTCTACGAACTTTGAAATATGATGTATGAATTGCTTGTGTGTGTCTGATGTTCAAATCTGATGTTTGAACCTGGTTATGTTAATATCCTTTGTTATTTCTCAGTGTTGTGGCAATGTATAATTTATTTTTCTAATATATTGCCTTTTACTTGTTTTGTTGTAGTATTTCTTCTCAAATAAAAAGGTGAATATTCATTATCAGTGATGGACTGTGTTTTATTCGTGTGTCACTCTATTAAATGACATATCTGGGGTTTATATATTTTACATCTGAGAATATTTCAGTCTTTCACAAACTTTTCCCAATAAACTCTCTGAAGAAGCTACAAAAAGAAGTGCTGGGGCTAAATGTGACAGAGTTAAAGTCTGTTGTACCAATGCTGAGAAAAATATTAAATATCACTTTTATTGTCATTTTGTTCAGTGACCCTACATCTTTTTTGTACTTAACAGTGTGTCAGGGTTGCATTTGCTGTGTTAACACAGTAGTGCACATCATGGCATGTTTAAATTTTACGTTAAATCTGAGGTCGTGATGAGAGAGGAGAAAGAATGGCGACAGGACATGAATGCCTATTCAGAAAAGCTGCTGTGCTATGAAGGAGAGTCTGAGTCCGCCTGCCAGACCTAAACTAGGCTGACAGAGGAGCCAAATCCCTGTATATACATAAACTGACACGTTTTAGGTTTTTCGGTTTCTTAACGCATGTGAAACGATGTACAAATCTCTATGTGTGATAGTGACTTTCATATCACGTAACTACGGTTTATCTAACGTTGTGCTCCAGCTCTGCTACTCTCTCCCTCAGTGTTTACATAATCCCAGCCTCGCTTCCGTGTTTGTAAGCCCAAGATCCCGCGTCTCGCGAGATTTCAGTAGAGCAGCGCCTGGAAATTGTAGTTTTTCCTCCACCAGCGGAAAACATTCAAGTGGTTTTATAAAAATAACTACACTGTCTACATTCTGTAAGTGATCACTGTTTATTTTTTCCCATGCTTGTTTCGTGTATTCTCGTCCTGCCGTTCAGTCACTAGCAGAAAATGCCGTCATGCTCCAAATCGGTCTACTTGTTTTTTATGTAGCTTATGAGTCATATGTGAGCCAGCACCCGTGAATGAACCTGAACGGCATTCCTGCCACCAAATAGTATCGCCCAGAGATCACACAGGAGGCGGGAGAGCAGAGCATCCTCGGGCCAATGGGTGAAAAGCTTCATTCATAAAATAGTGGGGGCTGATAAATCCAAAACGTGGATTTGGAGGTTTCATAATCCTGACTGAAACAAGAAAACCTCGCTGTGAATCACAGCCAATCCGCTTGACTGAATGGAGGTTACTGAGACGCTTGTCCAATCAGCGTGTGAGCCGCAGCTCCGGTGATCCCGCCCCTCGCGGAGAGAGAATCTGATGAATGAGAGAGGAGTCCTCGTGATTGGCGCTGAAATTAACCAAAGAGTGCTAAGTTTCTGGTGGAGGATGGTAGGTTCATCCAATGGCCGGTGGGTGTGGGTGTGCCCGGGGCGGCGAGCGAGTAGGTGGGGGGTGTGCACTTAAATCCGGCCAGACTAGTATGTTAGAGGAGTTGTGGGGGTGTGATGCCACAACCTGCTTATAAAGGGGCTCGCACGTTGTAGGCAGTGAAATCAGTGCACGTCGCCTAATTTTCGTGGGTCAGGCCGCCGTCCGCATGGAGCTGTTCAGCGAGCTAGAGGAGGTGTTGCATGGAGCCGAGGCTCCTCTGATGTGGGTCGGGCTGCTCACCACGGCCTTTCTGGCTCTGTGGATCCTCTACCGGCTCCTCTCCGGCTTCAGGATATGGGTGCTGGGCAATGGAAATCTGCTGTCCCCCAAACTGGGCAAATGGGCAGGTGAGTTCAATCCGTTCATTCACAGTGAAGGAGCTCTTCAGCAGCTGAGTCAACATCTGAATGTGAGGGGGGGGACGGGACGTGATCGTTCACCTCAAACTGACTCAACTTCATAGATTTTGCTAGTAACTACTACTAATTAAACTTTTTTGTTTTATTTATTTTGAGGATCATTTTGAGTCCAGGCTAAACGTTTAAAATGTGGTTTACGTGTTTAATTGAAAAAAATAAGTTAATTGACTTAAAAAAAGAAAAAAGCAACAGATTTAATCAAAGTGAAAAATTAAGCACACAGTCTTCAGCTGAGTGGTCCATAAAGAGGCGCTAAGTGTCTCAAGTTGACAGATTGCGCCATACATCCACGGACTGTGCGCACATAATCGCAGCTTCTGACTCACTGAGATGAAGTCAGACTAAATCAGGGCTGGAATCGCCAGCTTTATAGAATCGGGTTCCAGTTCAGCTTCACAATTAGGGAGCTAATTGGGCAAATCAATTTGTTAGACATTTTTTTTTTTTATCCGGGCATTTATTATATTATAAATGAGAAAAATGACTAGTTCTAGTCTTCAGAGTTTAGGGTGACGAGTCATATTTTATATATTTTTATTTTCTACCCATTTGCTTCTGTGTAGTCCGTCCTGGCTTTGATCGCCTTAGCCTGACCCAGTTATCCAGTTTCTGCTCTGTGCTGAGGCGCTGCGCGTCTCCTGACGAGCACTGAGTGTGTCTGTGTGTGTGTGTTTTGGAGAACGCTTCGGTGCTCTACTGGATAAAATGGGACGTAATCACTTGGTGAATTTCTATTGTCGACGTAATACCGACCACAGCAGCTTCATTCATGTGACCGCACCGTCCAGGTTGGTTTTGGCAACATGACGCAGTTTAAAACGCCAATCTCAATTATAATGCGGGTCCATACCACGTGTGCTTAGTGAGGGGAGGTTTCAGAACAGCTCTAGAAACTTCCACTAAATGTCTACTGAACAATATCCCAATTATGCTGAAGTGAAGTACGTTTACTTTATAATTAACCTATTAAGAGTCTATTTAAAAAATCAAATGCACGACCTAATCTTGCATAGGCGGCTGAAGTCACATCACTGCTCAGCTCCCCCTAGCGGCGGGTTTGGTAATGACGGCGCTAAGCGTTAGAGGTAAAAACAACGTGTGTTGTCTTCTGATCTGGAGCAGACTTTGTGATTTAATTTAACTAACTCGCTACACCTTTTTGATGTGTTCTGTGCCACTAAATGCCGTTTAAGATTATCTGTTCGGGCCACACCCTGAAACGGTGAGTCAGGTACCTGTTGGACTCGTCTTACATTCTCGTCCACAGATTCTCACGTCCTGAGCAGGTGCAGGTGCCCTGCTCGCAGTTCCTGCAGCACTGGTTCTGTCAGGTTCAACAACATTCAGTTTCAGGTTGTTTCCTCATCCTGGATGACGTCTTGCATAGTTTTGTTTTATTGCCAGTTCTTAACATTCAGGTTTTACTTCCATCTTTCAGAAACGATGTGTACTCAAAGTCTTATTGACCAGTTTAGTCAAACCTAGATGTTGTATTATTTCCAAATGTAGGGTGGTTCTGTTGTAACTCTCTGAATAATGTGCTCCATCCAGATCAACAAGTTTTACCCCACCCTGCAGGTTTTCAGTAGACTGAGGCCAAGATGGAAGACTCCCCAATATTTTTTCCCAAAATAGGTATAGAGTACATAACTCTTTAGTAGCTCTGCACTATAACTTTGTTTTTTTTTTCATTTTCTTTTTTTTTTTCGTGTTATGAAAGTGACTCATGCTGCTGCATCAGTATGTAGTATTCCCTCAGTTGTACAGGGATCCCTCATCTGCTCACCAAGACCAGGAGACCCCTGGTGGTGAGATTCAGTATTACACCATAGTTGTGAAGGTCATAAACCAATGAATGCTTCCTGTACTGCCATGCTTTTTTTATTTTAAAATGTAACTCACTTACTTAATATGGCTTTATTGCTTACTCTATCCTGATCTAATAATTGATACTGTTGCAGTAGTACTGCATTGAGTAAAATTGTCACTCCCCAAAGCACAGTTGAGTATATAGAGGATAACTGCTGTTACATCATGAGATGTGAGTCTTCGGTTGAAGCCCACCCCACTCCATCCATCCCACTCTCCTTCACATGTCGCACTGTATCGCAGATTATATAAGGATGCCTATGTCGAATTGAGTTTGTTCACATTCTGCCATTTGCGGGCTGAAAATCATATTTGGTCTAAGACTTGGTGCATCTTTTGAACCTTAACTTTGAGGACAGCATGCGTTCAGAGCAGGTTATCATTCCCTTTAAAGCCTGATGATTGTGTAGATTTGGCTCTTATGATAGAAGAGCCTCATCACAGTATTTCCAAAACTACAATTTAAAAGGGGGGGGGGGAGTTAACAATTGATACAAATTCATCTTGCTGAGTTGGCCCTTGATTGCAAATGCAAAGTCCCTAAAACTTTACACTACAGAGTTAGCACAATGAAAGGACTGCAGTGTAAGACATGAGTGTTTGGGTCTCATGTTTGCTAGCTAAAGAGAATATAGGAAACGCTGCATCAGCTGTTAAGATATGGGGAAAGTGGATGGAGGAGCAGTTTGTGAATAGCTGAATTCCCATTCATAGCAGGCAAAGGCACATGTGAATGAAATGTATTCCCCTGTGTCTGTGAGTGTGTGTCTGTTTCTGGCTGCATGTTTGTGAATGTGCAGGCTCGGTGTGGTGTGAATGGTGACAGAATGTGACTGGCTCCTGTGCTGTGGAGGCGGAAGGGCCCTGAGTGAGTGGGGGCTTAGAGAGAGGCTGGGGGATGCTATTAAACAGAGTAGAGAGAGAGGGGGGCTTCTCAAAGAGAACGCTGCCATTCATGTGACCAACACGCTTGTTGCCACGTGCTGCAATGGAATGCTGGGTAAAGTTGCAGCCCCTCCTCTTCTCCCTCCTCTTCTTTTCTCTCTGTCTGAGCCTCCATCTCGCTCTCCATCACCATCAGTTCTCTCTCTCTCGTTTGCCCTCCAAGCCCCCACTCCCTCCCTTTTCTCTGTCACGACTCAGTCGCTTTTATTTATTTATTTACAGAAAAAGGGAATCTTCCATCTGGCATTTCCCTCCTGAAATCAGTTTATGCATTTTGTTGCATTAATGTTACACTTCATCCAAACCTAGTTTTGATGTCCAATTTCTCAGGACCTTTAAGTATGTAAAACTAGCCTAATTGGGCAAATATTTTAGTAGCTCATTACTGAGGAGTGAAGATTTCTGTAGACCTCGCTGCCCTCTTGACAGCCTTACAAGACCTGTTCTTCAGGTATGTTTTGCAGAAGACAATCATACTTAATGATCCCTGTCAAGACTATAGCCTACATCTCCCCTTCAGAATAAGACACACAGACTAAGCAGTGCTGCTTTTCATACACAGCATTTTTATTTTATTCTAATTTTCGTAGAGAAACAATGCTGTAGGAAAGAGGTAGAACTATTGATTTTTCTTGCCTTTAAAAAAAAAAAAAAAAAGTGACTTCTTGGTACTATTTCTGACATTGCCTCTCTATATAAAAATCTACCTTTTTTATCTGAGTAGGGATGCTATTTTGGGTGCTGAACTGCTCTGCTGTGTAGTTTTTCTCTTGGCCATGTGACAGGCCTATGCTATTTAAAGCGTGATCTGTTGCTTTGGGGAGTGGGAGGAGGTGCACCAGTGGGTGTTTTAGCATTCTGCAGAACTACTGAGCCAGAGATGGACGAGCTCATTCATTTGGAGGGGAGGGGTGGTGGTGGTGGTGGTAAGGGGGTTAGATTGCATACAGTAAGAGTAGGACTGAGGGTCTACACTTATATAATGATCAAATTTTATCACAAGTGTAAGATCAGTGTGCAAACAGATGCACAAGCCGGCTCGTCACGACGTTTCCTTTGAAGCAGAGAGGCTGGAAGTGGAAATGCCCTGTTGAATAGAGCAGAATTCTGCAGCAGGGCTTCGAGTGCTTTTCTGGCACTAATGTAGTGCAGCAAGAGCTCCATGGTGAGCTGGGTTGCTGGGGAAAGCAGAGAGTGGGGTGGGGGTGGAGGGGGGGGGATGGAGATGGAGGGAGGGCAGCATGTTGTTGGTATTCAGGTGTAGCGGCTGTTCCAGACGCGGCAGCTATTTTTACTCACTCCGCTGCTTTTTTTAGCCTAGGAAGATTGAACGGGAGCAGGGCCAGTGCGCCTGTGCGATGCTGGGACAATCCGTATTTGTGAATGTTCGTGAACAGACCCTGACAACCTCTTCTACCCGAGGCATCTCATTCAAGTACAGGAACCAAATTTAAATAGATGTTTCATTGTTCCCACATAGCAACCAATGGAGGGATGGTGTGATTTTTAATGGTCATGGCAGCCCCTCCTGATTCAGCTGCCTTCACTTTTATTGTTACCACTGTTAAAGATGCGCATACGTAGGGGCTCAGTTCTTTGTATGCAGTGTGTGTCCATGTCCCTGGTCGAGCGTCAGTGCTTCGTAGTAACTCGCCTGGCAGCTTGCGTAGATCCTCTCCATGACACTGCTCACGTGAGGCCAATTAAACACCCTGCCAAATTTGGCATCCCCACCAGAAGAAGCACCCGCCTCTCTTTTAAGGCAGTTAATTTGCCGAAAAATGCACTACCTTTTAAATTACATCAGTGATACTCAAACGGTTAATATTGTCCACAATATATGGTTGGAGACACAGCTGTTGACACTGAGTGATGGTGAATGTTATTTACGGCAGACCACCTGCCAAAACATGCACCCCTTAAAGATCTTTTGGTTAAAATAACCAAAGTAAAGGCAGTGTAATAGCTTTGCTTTCAAATCAAATGACGACATGGACATGGGATGCATCTTATGGCATGGTGCCAAATTTGGCACAACACTTGTATGTTTAGTAGGGAAGGAATTTTGTTTTTAAAAGTCATTTTTGCATTTTCTTTTGCTTGTGTACATCAGTAGAGTG
>BRDA01008664.1:68035-94415 GCA_036984385.1 Crenuchus spilurus | reverse complement strand
TGTGTGTGTGTGAGAGACAGAGAGAGAGCGCAAAAGTGTGTGTGTGTGAGAGAGAGTGTTTGAGACTGGGCTGCAGATGCTACCATTTTTAACCCCCTACTGGTTAAACTGGTTCAGGCTAATTTTAGCGCGGGTTTTCTCTGTTGCTGTGTGCGCCACTCCCCGGTATGACGTGAGTGTTTAGTCAGTCCTTGTTTATTTCGGGGACCATTTCTGAACGACGTCCAGCAGGAAGCGGGTGGGATCAAGCCCAGCTCCCTGCAGCAGAGTATACACTTCCTGTCCATCCACCCCTTCTTACTGTTCCTAAATCCGTCTGGAGCGTGGGGGTCCTGAATGAGATAGGACAGTGCAGTGGACAGCAGGAGCAGACGTGCTGTCGCACAATGACAGGGTGTGGAGCATACTGTATGTGGAAAATGAGAAGAATGCTCACTGGGCTTTGGCAGCTGTGCATGTGTGGATTAGAAAAATAATACATCTACATTCACCTGCAGAGAGCTGTTTCACGATCAGTCGTTCTTTCTTTTCACTTGACCTCAAGTATATGCAGTGCCAAGAGAATGTCTGATCCCAGATCAGAGCTTTAAGCTATGAAACCTAGAACACTAAGAGGCAGAAGGTTAATTCCCTAGTCATGGAGCTGCAGGATACACTGAAATTCAGTCCAGGGTGGGCGGAACTGGATGAAGGGAAATCAAATTAGTACAGGAGAGGCTCACCTGTTGAACTTTAATGGAGGAAGCAAAGCTGGCTGTAAGGAAGTTTGTCCAGTTCATGCAAACATTCTGGTTAGCTAGATCATTTGATACTTACAGAAGTGGTAAAGGTTGTGTTTAGCTTGGTAGGAAGTGCAGCGGAGGCTAGTTGGAGGTGATGTACAATTAGTGCTTGATAATTTTGTAAATATTGGTATGCCGTTATTGATATTACACAATGATGACATTTGTAGTTTTGGAAGTTTTGATATACAGTGCAACCTCGGTTATCGGTTGCCCTGGTTATCATACAATTTGGTTATAGTCAACTTATTTTGGGGAAATTTTGTCCCAGTTATCATTCGTCTACCCAGTTTTCATCGGCGTGCCCATGTGACTCGCCTCTAATTTTGCAAAAACAAAGCATCCACCCATGCATTCATCGTTCATTCTGACTTTGTTTCTCAACACGTCACACAAAAGTGACGGCGCACAGCTCTGCCACCTGAAAATGGGTGCAAAAACAAATAGTGGCCAAGAGCCCCAAGAACAGATTTACAAAACAGGCAGTCTGCTGGACCACACTGGCGCACTCTCTAAAATGGAGCGTTGAATATTCATTTATCAACTTTGTCCATATGTTTTGGTTATCGTTAGGCACTTTAGAATGGATTAATGACTAAACCGACGTTTCACTCTATACCAAAAATGTAGATACTACATAACCTAAACCTAAAAATGTAGCAGAAAGTAGTTTCAAGTTGAAAGATAATTGTCTACTGGCAAACATAATGGTGGGTCATTGGTAAACTGCAAGCTATGGGCACTAAAAGTGTGAGAACTAATCGAGATACAGAAATTGGCTTCTTTTCAGTGCTATGTAAGGTTCAGGATGTCATTTTTGGAGAAGCAAGCCTGTCAGCTTTAACATTCTTTTAGCATAGAACCTTATTATTGCAGTAATGAAGACAAATAAAATGCCTTATTACTCAGTAACTACTGTAATACAGTATATCTATTAATATATATAATAACAAGTAATTCTGCGAGTGTGAACCTAAAACCTGGAGCTACATCTGAGCCCTTAGGGTTTTGCTGCTCAGAGTTTAGTATAGAACAAAACCACCAAATTCATATAGAGGTTGTAAGTGTTGATTGATCGTTGAGGGGGTCGGGGGAGGGTGGTTGCTGCACGTGTGTATGTGTGTCTTAGTCATAATCCCGGTGTTAGGATTAGAACTGGCCTTCATCAGCTTCTGGGGTAATCCCAGACAAGCTTCATTTGTCACGTCCCTGTGGAGCTGTGAGTACACACCGCTACACACACACACACGCACAGTTATCTTTTATTATCACACTATTTGCGTAAGTGTGTATGTAGTGGGCTTTTGATTTAGCTAGTTTGTGTATTTCTGTTAAATCATATATAATGTAAGATGTTTGAGTGCATGCGTGTGGTTCTGCTCAATCAAGTTTGAACTTAAACTTTTTTTTTCATGATCATGAGACACTGAGGAGGAGGAGTGGCTGCTGTCGCCATGGTAACAATATGGCTGAGCGTTGGTATCCAGATGGTAGTGGTACAGGGTGAGGTCATACACTCAGGACCCGGCACATGCAGGGGTGTGTGCGTGTGTGTGTGTGTGTGTGTGTGTGTGTGTGTGTGTGTGTGTGTGAGTTTGAGTCTTGGCTAGGCATACAACACTATACATTGATGGTTAACATCTTTAAAAAGTTTATTCATTCAAGTTTGAATGATGATGAATATTTGTATGCTCTACAAATGGTGCTTTAACTTGACCGTGTTGAATTCCTAAAAGAAATGTAAAACAATTCTGTTAAATTGATATGTGAAGTATCAGTAGTGTGTTCTAAGACCCCATTTACAAATGAGCATTTTATGAGACTAGTTTTCATCATGAATCTAAAGTGCTAAAGTTCTAAAGTGCCTGATGATAACTGAAGCAATATTTCTCATAAGAAATAATATAAATCCAATTAATCTGTTCCAGACACTCCAAAATATTAACAAAATTACATTTGATATAGAATAACTACAGGTTTACATACAGAACACAATGAGAAATAAACACAAAAGACTAATGAAATGAATAAATGAACATTTAACATCACTCTTATGGGTTAACACTCTGTTTTAGAGAAAATGCAATGTAGAGCAAGGCGGTCCAGCCAGCCTTTGTTTTGTGCACCTGTTCTCTGGGTTCTTGGCCGCTATTTGTTTTCACACCCATTTTCAGGAGGTAGCACTGCATGCCGCCACTTTAGGGTGATGTGTTTTGTGTGTTATCAATGAGAAACAAAGCCAGAACAAACAATGAACGCTTGGGTGTGTGACGAACGTGTGAGTGCTTTGTTTTCACAAAATTATCGGGGAGACAAGTGGGAATGCCAATGAAATTCAGGCAGATGAACAATAACTGGGACAAAATTTCCCTGAAAAAAGTTGATAATAACCGAGGTTCCACTTTATGTGCATTGCATCAGGATAAGATTATATGCATTTATACTTGGTAGGCAAAAGCATCTCTGGATAGTCACTTTGAACTCTGATTGCTATGTTGCACATAACACGCAGATTAGCATGTTTGTAACTACCAGCTGCCTGTGTTTTTCCTGTTTTCCTGCTATGCAAAATATGGTTGCGGCCTCAAGTTTGTTAAAGGACAAGAAAATATTGCTCAACCTCTTTTTGTTGTCCCTAGCATTCCTGTAAGCAAGCTTCATATATATATATATATTTATTTATTTTCTGTTAGCAATAGTTTTGGTATTTCTTCAATTACAAGCCTGTTTCTGTAGGTAGTTTGTAGTAATATGCAAATAGCCTCATATAGAACAAGTAATGCTCAGCCCCTTTTAGCATTATTGCCCTTAGCCTTTATATAAGCAACCTTCATATTTTTCTCATTTCTGTTGGCACTGTAGTTATTTGCCAATAACAGTTTTGATATGTATTTCTGATATCAGTCTGTTTTTGTAGGTTGTTTTAGTTTTTTCTGCTCAGCAGTTTGTTCGTCAGTAAGCATTTTGTTTCATCCAGGGACCATCAGTGTGCATCCTTCATTATTAACTTCCTCACAGTTGTGGATCATGTGCATTGTGACATTGTATTGGGCATCATAACGTGGTTAAATTTAGTCTCTGATCACCTTCTGAACTGGAATTTGTATTAAATGCACTTCGAATGTGTTTACACTTGTTTTTTATGTGAATCATTTCTGCATATAATCCTAATACTCAAGATGTGTGAACTGAGCAGGTGTAAACAGGCTTAAGACCTAATGCATCATATGGTCCATGACCTTGAGGAGGTTAATCATGGAGAATGCACACATTTGGTCCCTGGATGATATAATTGGCTGATCTTGAATCAGATTTGTTCCTTCTTACAATCGCAAAAGGTATCGCGATATCAGGGTTGATAGTAAATGATCTTCCAGATTATCTTGTAGTGAGTCTATAATCCAGTCTTTATTTCTCTGGTCTTCTCCCAGTGCAGATGGGGCTACCCCAACTGTGAATTGTAAATATTACACACACCCTTTTCTTATTAGCTTTATCTGAGTAGTAAGCACTTGCCACTATCATAGCAATGGTTTCACTGTGATCCTTCATGTTTGTTTACATCTAGTTTCTGAGAAACTCCTACCTGCTCTCACAGTATAGCTGTTCATGAGAAACTACTGCAAAGCTTTTAGGTTTGGAGCCAGCCGTAATCTGAAAGTGTTGTTTCATTCATGACGGATCGAGTAGCGTAGGGACTTGAATGACTAACAACGATCAAGGATAGAAAAATTTAATTTCTCACATTTTTGATGAGCATAAAAACAACAACAATTAAAGTGGCTGAGCATTGCTTGTTCTGAGCCAATTTACATATTATGTGCCACATACCAATCAGATTTCAAACTGACTTGTGAGACGTGCTTTTGCTTATGAAGTGTAAATGCATGTGGTTAAAATATTATCAGGATGCAATACACATATGTGTATTCTCACATGAAAACAGATGTATACATGGTCTAACACAGAGGGACAGACAAATGTCTAGTACACAATGGCAGTTTTGTGGGTTACTAGATCACTATGGTAATGAGATACAGTAATAGAAGCAGAGAAATGTCTAAGGTAGCATCAGCTTCCTGCTGACAGCATCAAGTGTCCTTCGCTACTGTAGCCACTAACAGGAGCAGGCCAGAGGGAGCAATCCAATCTGTCTCTACTACTTACCCTGTAATTATTAATGAGCCGTGTATGCTTGCTCTTACTCCTCACTGGTCTTTGAAGAATATATGTATGTGGAATGCCTCCTGAAGAAAGACAGCAGTGGAGGAGGACTGTAACTGATGATTATTTCTATAATCCGTTGACATCCAGACAATAACGGTCAGTGGCAGCAGAAGAACATTTACACAAAGAAGAAGAAAGAAGACAGATTCATATAATTGCTATGTTGTATAACAAATCCAGGTGACATTTGGAGAAGAAAATAACAGTTATTTAGACTGAGGATGTCCATATAGGGCCACTTTCATCCATTGTGAGACTTCCTAATATACTCTTAAAAGTAAGGTTCCTCAATGGCTTGATGTATGACAACATTTAACCTGGTTTATATATGGACATAGTGCTGGGCGATAAAACGATATCAATTTGTTTCACGATTTTTTTTTCCCCTTGATGACGATGATAAGCCAGGACAATAGAATTTGGTAAGCATTAACATTTGTTTCCATTTCACATCTAAGCAGCTTGACAGTGAGTTTTGAAGTCTAATACTGCAACTTGTTGGCTCCTCCTCACCAGCGCTGCAAAAATGCACTGTTGTGTTTAAGACAAGCATGTGATTGGGGGAGAGCGTAATGGGGCCAGGTGAGAGAGCGCAAGGCAGCTGTGTGTGTGTGTGTGTGTGTGTGTGTGTGTGTGAGAGAGAGAGAGAGAGAGAGAGAGAAAGAAGAAGGAGGGGGGCTTGCTCAGTGAGTGTGTGTTCAGCCCGAGTGCTAGCTTTAGCCTGTTAGCTTGTAGTCTCTCTATCCCTTTGTTACTTTGGAGTGGCTGCCGACAGAACATTTCAATTTTGTTAGCATAAACTTCTAAGCGTACATATTAAAAAAATGACATGCTGGTGTGCCCGTTATAGGGGTGTTATCATTTTTGTATGATTATATGGTATTAACTAAAATAGACTGAGAGCTGTTGGTAGTACCTAATACATGGAAATACACTATAACTTAGATCGTGACTAACTCCTTTAAAATGTGACAGCCTTCATTCACATTTTTGATCGGGTCTGTGCTCCAAGGTGAATATCTAGTACAGGGATCACCACCCCCAGACCTGGAGAGGTGCTGTCTGGCACAGTTTTGTGATTTTCTCTGCTCATGCATGATTTAAACAGCAGTTGTTTAGGTGTGTTTGAACATGGAAGTTGAAGACCTCTGACGTAGTACATGTAGGCAGATTTGTGGGTTAGTAGATCAGTAAGGTAATGTCATCCAGCAATAGAAAAGTCTTGATCAAAGGAAGCACTATCATCAGCTTCCTGCTGACAGCATCAAGTGTCCATCACTACTGTAGCCACCAACAGTAGCAGGCCAGAGGGAGCAATACAATCTCTCTGCACTACTTACCCTGTAATTATTCATCAGATGGGCTTGCTTGCTGTTACTCATTGCTGATCTTTGCAGAATGTTTATGTGGAATGCTTCATCAAGTAAGCAAACTGTGGAGGAGAACAGGACTGTAAGTGATTATTATCAAACTACTCTGCGGTTTCCTCAAAGTTCAAACTGTGTGATGACTGATTTCTTCTTTTATGGTATAACAAAACAATAGAACCCATGTGGTCCACTGTGTTTTAGATTAGATTCAAGCATTGTGATTGCATGTGCCCGATGTGGTTGGCAGCCCTATCCACGGGTCCCGGGAAGCAGTTGGGGGTTAGGTGCCTTACTCAAGGGCAGTTCAGTCATGACTTGCCCAGGGATTGAACCAGCGACCTTAAGGTCACAAGACCAGATCCCTAACCACCACGGATCTGGTTGGCTGCCCAAAGTTGTGGGCAATGTATTTTTATTTGTGTAGTGTATTGCAGAAAGACTGTGTCTTGTGTTTACTGCTGTTGTTGGTAAGTAAACAGACACAACTTCCGTAATCAATGCAAATGACAGTCGTTTGTCTATTGACGTATCATTGCAGCCGTAGAGGACAAGCAGTGATCAATAACAGTTTTGTATTATTTATTACATACTTGTCCCAAAGCTTGTCACATAATTTATAATTTATTTAGGCCCAACACATTTGAAATGACTGTAAATCAATGCTGTTGAGTTAATATTATGATTGCAATAGCAATATAATGCTAACTGTAAGTGCCAGTCATAAGAAGGACAAATTTTCTTACTGAGTAAGTTGTCTGTTTACTATGATAGAGATGGTAAATAGCAGATCATTTGATTTCAGTTGAAGGAACATGGCACACATAAAAGACGAGTGGTATTGGCACTTCAAAGAGAAACAGAGCAGATGATATTCAATCTCAGAAAATTACTGTCAGACACAAGGAAGTCTACAGTAAATTATATCCCAAATTGTTTTTCCTTTCATGATGAGTAATTGAATCATACTTACGCAAGGTCCTGATTTCCCCCTTGTAGGGGCTGGTATTTGGGCTGGGAAATGACAACCTATCCCTTCCTCCTGTTTAATCCGTCAGTCCCCTAGTCCAAACGATATACGACTCTGCAATAACCTACCAATGTGATATGTAGTCTCTGAGTCAATAAGCCTCACGCTCTTGCCATAGCAGAATATTATGAGGTGTTAACCCTCTGTCAATAAGCTACCATATACTAGCACAACATACTGCTAGGAGGTGGAACCTTACGTCAATAAGCTACCAAGCTACAATAATATACCTGACCCAACCAGTGAATAACTCTGATATTGGTTGGGAAAGTGCTCGGCTGCTACAGGCTGCATATGTCACTTCATACAAAGTTATTGAATTCCCCTCAACAAGTATGAAGTCAGAAGCATCTCACACATTCTGTCCTGTTTAGAAACACACACACAGAAATTTTGGTAACATTATTTGGATCATTTTTGATGTTGATAGAAGGTAGAATGCTTACCTTGCATTTACATTTAACTAATTAGTCACCATAACTGAAATTTACCCTTACCTAACCCTAATCCTTAACTTTAACCTCAAAAACTAAGCCTAACCCTAATCCTTAACTTTAACCTCAACAACTAAGCCTAACCCTAATCCTTAACTTTAACCTCAAAAACTAAGCCTAACCCTAATCCCTAACTTTAACCTCAAAAACTAAGCCTAACTCTAATCCTTAACTTTAACCTCAAAAACTAAGCCTAACCCTAATCCCTAACTTTAACCTCAACAACTAAGCCTAACCCTAATCCCTAACTTTAACCTCAACAACTAAGCCTAACCCTAATCCTTAACTTTAACCTCAAAAACTAAGCCTAACCCTAATCCCTAACTTTAACCTCAACAACTAAGCCTAACCCTAATCCCTAACTTTAACCTCAACAACTAAGCCTAACCCTAATCCCTAACTTTTAACCTCAACAACTAAGCCTAACCCTAATCCCTAACTTTTAACCTCAACAACTAAGCCTAACCCTAATCCCTAACTTTAACCTCAGTCTAAAAGCTAAACCTGACTCCAACCTTAACCACAAAAACTAAGCCTAACCCTAATCCCTAACTTTAACCTCAAAAACTAAGCCTAAACCTAATCCCTAACTTTAACTTCAAAAACTAACCCTAACCCTAATCCCTAACTTTAACCTCAGTCTAAAAGCTAAACCTGACCTGACTCCAACCTTAACATCAAAAACTAAGCCTAACCCTTAACTTTAACCCAAGTCTAAAAGCTAAACCTGACTCTATCCTTCCCCTCAAAAGCTAAACATAACCCTGACCCCTGACCTCACAAGGTCTAACCCTGGTGCTAACTAATGTTGGCCATTAAGCTAAACGCAGTGAGTTTCATTAGATAGTTTGTTAATAATATGAAGATCAGTAGATGTTTAGGAGGTTATTTATAGGCAGCAATAGTTGTTTATCCAAATAAAGTGAGAACAAAATGTTTTACTTAGTCACTGAAAAAATGGGTGGGTAGTATAAAGTAGAAGCAAACAGTAATGTTTTGACCTGCATATCAGTTTTGCACATATGCATATTTTACTGGTATAGCCTTCCCAATTGGTTTTATTCCCAGAATTCCTTGTTCCAGAGAAAGCAAAGGAAGTTCATATAGGCCCTCGGTGACTCTAATCCTAAGAACAATGTTCACTCAGCACAGATTGTGCCCTCTTGCCTCAGATGACTGGTACTTTCTGCCAATAATGTTATTGTTGTAACTGTGATTAATCCATAACAAGCTGATGATTTTATATTCCTGTCATTACCCTGGTTTTCCGTCCTTCTTGCTTTAACAATTTAAAGTTATTTAAGATAAATCCTCTTTTTATTTTTTTGATTTCAACTTTATCACCAGCAATATAAAAAAACATTATTACAGTTGAACCTCTGTTATCATTTGCCCTGGTCATCATACAATTCAGTTATTGTCGACTTGTTTTCGGGGAAATTTAGTGCAAGTTATCGTTCGTCTGCCTGGTTTTATGAACATGAACAGGAGGATGTTTATTGTGGGTATAAAATCCATACTTTACATATTAGTCATGTTTTGCCATTGGATGTAAGAATGTAGCTACTTCAGGGGGAGCTCATCCATGTTAAGATCTGCTTAAAACAAATAAAAAATTAAAGAACTTATCACTCATTCAGTATATTTATGATGGCTTTCTCCATACATGACCAACCACCATGCCATCTGTCTTAGTGCTTAATACCCAGACTTGACCACCAGCCATTCGGCCACCATGTTTAAAAACAATTCAACAGAGACTTCATTTTAAAAAGACGTTAGTTAACCTGAAAATTCTCAAAGTGTGTTCCTCTCCTATCAAATAAACGCTTGGCATTCGAGAAGATGAGTGTATTTGTTTATAGCTACAGTATTGATTTGGTAATATGATACTACGCTTAGTTTTGGTATCAAAATCTAAATTCTGGTATTGTGATGGCCCGACTCCCTGGTTGTAAGGGTTAATTGAGACTCTTTATTTTGCACGTCTTCATTCAGAGGTTTTTTGTTTTTGCACTGGAGTTCTTTCAGAAGATCCCTGCTGTTACTCTTCATTAAACCTTCCTCTAACTGAGCAGGTCTTGTGTACAGTGCTTTGTAGCTTTTAGAAATGTCAGGGATTCCACAGGCATGCTTTGTTCACGTCTTCCGCTTGATCTAACTTAGCGTTTCCCACCCAAAAGAAAAGCCGTGTGTGTGTGTGTGTGTGTGTGTGTGTGTGTTCTATGGTAATTTAACTCTGCTGCTGCTCCAGTCTGGGGTAATTTGATAAGAGCTCCAGTAATATTGTTATGACTCTGACTCTCAGAAGGTGTGTGTGTTTAGGAGGGGCTCTCTGAGTCTGGCCTGTAACCTCTTCTGACTTACTGTCTCTTTGGATCTTCCCTGACTGTGTTTGTGTGAGGTTGCTGGGGAAACGCACTGAATGTGAGTGGGTTCAGTGATTATTCATATAGTGTGATTATATGACGTCCAGCTGAAGTGATTGATGGAGCTGAAAGAGAGAAGCAGAGGAGATGCGGAGAGTGTGTCTCTCAGTGGATGGTGTGTGTGTGTGTGTGTGTGTGTGTGTGTGTGTGTGTGTGTGGTCTCTTCATCAGCTGTAAGAGCTCTCTAATGCATTAGCCTCTGATCTCGCAGCTATACATCAGATTGATACACTAATTAACATGTGTTTACAGCATATGGTGTGAACACACACACACACACACACACACCATCGTAATTTCATTTATATTGTGCCAAGCTTAAGTGCAATTGTTTGACATTTAATATGCATTAACGCAAAAAGATTTTATTCAGCATTTGTGAACCTTTCTATGAAATTACAAATAGACCAATATAGTAATTCCAGCTGCCCTTTACACAATGTCAGGGGCAGCTGGTGCTTTCAAATAATGAAAAATGATTCCCAAACACAGATTTTAACAGCAGTAGGGAAAAGGACATTCAAATACTAATTTCTCAATCTAAAAGCACATAAATGCCACCTGTGTGTGTGTGTGTGTGTGTGTGTGTGTGTGTGTGTGTGTGTGTGTGTGTGTGTGTGTGTGTGTGTGTGTGTGTGTGTGTGTGTGTGTGTATTAATAATATATATACAGAGAGAGAAACCCATAAGAACAGTGATGTTAAATGTTCATTTCATTAGTCTTTTGTATTTATTTCTTGCTGTGTTCTGTATGTAAAACTATAGTTATTCTATATAACATGTGTTTTTGTTGATATTTTGGAGTGTCTGGAACACATCAATGGGATTTACATAATTTCTTCTGGGAAATATTGCTTCAGTTACTGTTAGTTTTTGGTTATCAGGCACTTTAGAACAGATTAATAATGAAAACTGAGGTTCCACTGTATAATAAAATGAATATCCAAATGCCTGGATTTCAAAAGAGGAGATTTAAATCTGTGTAGATTTAAAACAACATTCTTATTGTGACGTGATTCTAAACTTTAGTCGAAACGTTCGATGTTTTCTTCTTGATGAACCACAGTTCTGTGGTCAAACGAGCATTCTGTTTGTTACTCCCTCTGTGTCTCTCTCAGCCCATGCAGAATGGGCGGACCCCCAGACTCCTCACTCTCCCTCAGGCCAGCCATGTTTCTCCCCGTCTCTGACCCGCCTGTCTGTGTACTCGCCTCCCCCTCGCTCTCTGTGGCTCTCCAGCGGGCCGGGCCGCCTCACTCCAGCCCCTGAGCAGCTTTAATAACACACACTGCTCTGCTCTCTGCAGGGGTCCAGCCTTTCAGTCTAATGGAGGGAGACAAGCAGGCAGACCCAGACTCCTGCTATGTGCAGAGCATACGATATAACAGACAGGAAGACTAACAAGCCATCCTAGCACACATGAACTAAGTTCAAAAGCTTAGTATCACTGTTTACATTATGATGAAGCAAATGTGTATACAATTATTCTTATGATGTTACTCTACAACTTTGTTTGAAATAATTAGTTGGAAACATAGAACTTTTAGATGTGTCTAGACTTCTGTAGATGGTTTTGAGAACATTGAGAATGAAGTTCATGAAGTTATTTTACATAAAATAGACAAATGCTTTAAATAATTATTAATGTTCATAATGTTAGCTTTATGGAGAAATGTAACCTCCATTTCTAAATGCAAATACAGTCAAATAAATAAAAGAGAAACATTGTAGCATCACCACTGCCATAAAAAGTCTTCAAGATTTTAGTAAATACGTCATCAAATGTTGATTTGAAATAGCAGTCAAATCTAAACATCTGAGGCTGATGATTTCTTTCAGCAAGTATCATACCAGTATGAATTTATCATCACAAATCCCTGATTTATATGGTCTGAAAGGATGGGATGACAGGACGGGTTTGGCTGTGTTTAGACTCGGGTCAGGTTCAGCTTTCCCGTAGCCAAACATAATTGTGTAATTACTGGTAATTATGATTTTGCTTAATTGATGGTGTGACGATGGCTGTTAATGTTGCTACTGGGTAACTTTATAGGCATCATGTTTTTGAAAATCACAGCTGGTAAACAAAAATGACCCAAACTCGATACTTTTCTTTCTGGAGTACATTTATCTTTGGGATATTGCTGTTGTCTTCTGAGTTATGAGCTGTAACAGTGAAATAATGAAGAATGTTACATACCAGCATGCAGTTGCACTGAAATGATGTTGCATTGTGCACTATTATAATAACAACACCAATTACTTGCACTTCAGACTGCCACTGCCAAAGCGATTTAACCACCACATTTGGCAAAAGCTTTAGTGTTTATTACAGGCAGGGTATCTGTGTGGATTGGACTTTGTTCTCAATAGGGGTGATTTCATTTTTGCCATGAAGAAAATCTTTTTAGACATTAGTTTTCCTAGCATGGGCTGTTCATAAATGTTGAGTTCAAGGCCTCAAGTGGCTCAGTGGACTAAGGTGCTGTCACTATGATCTGTGGATTCCCAGGTCATGCTGCTTGCCATCGGCAGCTGGGGCCAGAGTAAGCAAAATTGGTCGTGCTCTCTCTCAGGCGGGTAAGATGTCCAACACTACTAAGTAATGTCAGCTGGCTCTACCAGCTCTACCATCAGAACTGGGGCTCCTGCGCTTTCCTCCACGCGTGTTTGCTGCCCATCGGCACTGTATCAGCAGCAGTTGGAAAAGAGGCAGAGCTTCGGAGGAGACCTGTATTAGTGTGCACCCTCCTAGAGTCAGAGACATTACAGCTTATAGGGAGAGTCAACAAATGGGCAGTTCGATTGGATAGAATAATTTGGTAAAAATGATGATAAATAAATGTAATCAGTTCAGGCCTGATTAAAGATCTAATATGAGGTACACAAATAACAAATGTACACACTTGCAAACGTGTCTGAGTAAACACATGCACACACAAGCAGCCACACACTCATCCCTATTGTCCTTGCTAGAATCGTTGTGCTGGTCTGGGCATCTGTTGATGTCATTTCTCATTAGTGCAGGGGTCAGAGGTCAGGGTACGGCTGACTCAGGCCAACCTTCACCCGCCCTGCCATCCCATCCAAGCTTCTCGGAGCACTGTGGTAATGAATTAGACTGAAGAGCTCAATGTAATAATCTAGAGCTGGACCCTCCATGGGCCTGCACGGGCATGTGGTCAAACCGCCTAATTAATCTAATTCCCCCTCATCAGCTGTTTCGAAAGAGCCATTGTGCAAGGTGTGGAATATGATGACGCAGATGGTTAGAATCCATGCTGAGAACGCGCAAAGACTTGGCTGTTAGCTGATGGATGAACGTACTCTTAGAATGATGACATGCCAAGAAATGAGTGAAACAATAACATGGCTTATATGTGTGTATTGTGGCCATATGAGAGCTGAAATAATTCTATTCATTAAGCATGTTATTGAGGCAGCTGCTGCCCCAAACAACACAGCAATGCAAATGTATGACGTGTTTTAAAAGGTGTGGAAACTGGACACCACAAGTTATTCAGCCACAATTATTGTAGTTCTGGTTTTTTGCATTAATCTTATTCAATTGTATATGAATGAGGAAGAAATTGTTTTTGTTCTTCCGCCCACATGACCCATGCTCTGCTCGTTTAGGCTTATGCATTAGTTTTGTCTAAGAAACATGAGAAGAATTCATCTGAAACGGGCGCAGAAAGTGTTGTCGTCATCTGAAGACCAGGATGTAATGATTTATTAAATGGTAAATGAGTGTGTGAAAAGCAGAGGGCCTTTGCCTTTGCAGCCTTGAATAGAAAAATGATTGTTGTGGTAAGTCCCGTTCCTGTTGTGGGAGGAGATATTGATTAGTTCTGTGTTTTGTTGGAGCACAGTGCTGTACTTAGACCCACACACACAGTTGTGTTGAGATGATGTAGATATTTTATAGTCACAATAATTGAGTCAAGCATTATCATTATATACACCTCATACAGATAATCACATTTAATATTAAAGACAGTCATTGGAATTGTAGCCAATTCCTGAAGCTGTATCCTGTTTTTTTATGAAGAAAAAATATGAATTAATTAAAGTCATAATTAAACCAATTAAGCAGAATGTGTCAGGAGTAGGTTATGAGTTCACCACACACATTCACCAAAAATAATCAGTAAATACTTTTTTGAATAAAAATTGCAGAGAACACACTGACACACTCTGGGCTAGATGATGACACACTACTGGGTATGGCAAAGGTTATAAAAATGAGCAAATAACTTCCTCATATTTCTTCCTTTAGGAGCAGTTTTTAGACATTTGTGGCAAACTGGATTTGTAGCCTTTAACCTGAAATGGTGACATACCACAGATTTCACATTTTTCTTGTCAAGCATGTTCACTATTGTATTGGTGCTTTAAGCAATAGCTGATGGCCAAACTGACTGAACTGTTGAAGAAATTAAGAGTCAAATAACTGGTATAGTTTCTGTTCTGTAACAACAGGGGGAAGTGTTTAGTCATTAACATTTATACAGTGAAACCTCTGTTTTCATCATTAATCAGTTATAAAGTGTCTGATAACCAAAATGAACGATAACTGAAGCAATATTTCCCATAAGAAATCATGTAAATCCAATTAATCTCTTCCAGACACTCCAGAATATTAACAAAAGTACATTTTATACAGAATAACTATAGTTTTACATACAGAACACAATGAGAAATAAATACAAAAGACTAATGAAATGGATAAATGAACATTTAACATCACTCTTAAAGGTTTACGTTTTGGAGAGTGCCGGTGTGGTCCAGCAGATAACCTTTGTTTTGTACACCCGTTCTCAGGGTTCTTTTTGTTTGTGTGTTCACACCCATTTTAAAGTGGTAGTGCTGCACACTGTCACTTTGGTTTGAGGTGTTTTAGTTTGTTTTGAGCATTAGGACAAACAAAGCCAGAATGAATGACGAATGCGTGGGTGGATGCTTTGTTTTTGCAAAATTACCAGCAAGTCCCATGGACAAGCTGATGAAAACCGGGCAGATGAACAATAACTGAGACAAAATTTCCCCCAAAAAAGTCGACAATAATCAAATTGTACAATAACCAGGGTAAACAATAATCAAGCTTCCACTGTATTTTCAAATTAATTTTCATTTATTATTAATCCAGTGCTACAACTCATTCACCCAACCATCACCACCCCCCCTCCTTGCCATTCACACAAATTGATAGTCTGCTGTCTGAGTGAAAATGTTGATGACTTCCTGTTTCTCTTCATGGCATGTCTTTCTCCCTCTGTCATACATACATACATAACTCAAAACTGTCTCTCTGTGTCTTCTACTTTGCCCACCACCTCACACTAGAGGCTCCTGAGGCCTGTATCTTCTGCTCCGGTGTTCAGGAGACTCTAAATCGCTGTGATGGAGGCTTTGATTAATCTGCCTCACTTGTAATCTGATTCTGTCTGCTGGCCTCTGTCCTTTTTACAAGTGACTGAGACAGATTTATTGCAATCGCTTTTTATTTTCATCCATCCATCCCTGCGTCCGCCCTACCATTATTGTGATTGAGTCCGTCCTGTTCCTTTGGGCTGGTGGTTCCTCGTGACCTTATCATGCAATATTAACACCGTCACCAGTTAGTATCTCTGTCAGCCATATTCAGAGAAAAATGGAACGAATAGGTTCTGTTTTGTCATGATGAATAGAGAAGGAAGTGTTATTGGCTGTTAGAAGTTAATGGATATGAGGTCTGTTGATGATGTATGTGTTCTGAGGTGAATATAATAGCTGGCATACATGCAGGTTATAGTGTGAGTCGCTTGTGTATGAGTCACAATGATGATTGGATTGAATTGTAGTCATTTGGGTGGTCCAGGGTGTGCATGATTTTTTTTTTTCCTTTCCTCCCACCCTTCCATTTGATGCTACTACTGTGGTAAAAGTCAAAAGCTCCAATTCTGTAAAGGTACAGGAAAAGTCAAAGTGTCATTTTTTATGAAGATAAGCTTATATTTGTGGTCAATGCTCAATCAAATGATATCAAATTTATTGTAAATGCAACTTTTAGTAACAGAAGGTGAATGACTGTAAACTGTAAAAATTGAGCATATCCACAGTACCGGGAATTAATTCTTATGGTGTCCATGTAACTTACGCAGTTTATTATAAATTCTGTTTAGTGGATATAATTGATGGTATAAACTGCATTAAATGAACACATTTGGTCATCTTCTGTCAGGTTAGCTTTTTGTTTTCTAAGTCATTGTATATATTTGTTGTTGAATTGTGTGTTTTAGATTGTGTGAGTTACGGTTTTCATTTAACAGGTACATATTAAATATTGTAGGTTGGACCATCAGGAATGAGGTCTATGCCCAAAGTAGACTTGTGTCATACAGGTTTGTGCCATAATGATAAAACTGTAATGTTTTTAATAAACCAGCAAGTTTATGCTTGTGCAAATCCACCAGCCCAGCAGAGCCTTATGGTCAGCTGGCCAATATCTTCTCAAGGTACCTAAATCTAGATGCAAGCACTGGGGGGGTCGATCCTTTTCTGTTGCTGGTCCAATGGCCTGGAATTGTCTTCCCTTAGAGTTGCGTACCATCTCTGACCTGGTTCTGTTCAAAGCCAAACTTAAGACCTACTTATTTAAAAAGGCTTTTGATGTTTAATTTTTGACATATTACATTTCTATTTTAAATAGTTTTTATGATACTGTTTTAATTGTTTTGTCTTGTTAAGCACGTTGGTCAATGTAAGGCATTGTTGGAAGGTGCTATACAAATACAATTTGATTGATTATGCAAACTGGAAACCATGTAACTAACAGAATCTAAAGCAAAGACTTGATTCTTGGCCAATTTTTGAAAAAAATGGTAAAACAAGAGAGATTTGATTTTGATTTTTGATTTTGATTTTTAGTGTCTAATTTAGCTTACTTGGACATGTTCACACATTTTGTGACACGTTTAATTTTGTTTAAAGTTCCATGTCCCAGAACTGTTGTCCAGTACTGTGGATGTGCTCAATTGCATCACACATGATAAATTGCAGACCAAGTGTTTTTAATGCTTTTGATGACGATCATAGTGAGCATTCAGGTTTCTTATCTCTGAAGCAAGATGAATGCAAGACTCAGTGAATAACATCAAACCTAAGTGAGATGCTGAATAAGATGGCAGATGCTACAGGAAGGCAATGCATTCATCTAATTGTCAGTGTATTTGAATATAGTATGTAAGGGTTATTTGGCTGATGTCATTGGTCAGTGTAGTTGCACATAAAAATATACGTATTTGTAATAATGACATTTTATTGATGCAATATTTAATTTTATACAAAATTCTATATAATAATTTTAGATTTTATATATATATATATATATATATATAATAAAACAATTTTTGTACAATTCTCTCACTCTCTCTCTCTCTCATTCTCTCTCACTCTCTCACTCTCACAGATGTGGAAGAGCCTGTGGTCTTTCCCACCAACTCTCTGCAGAGAAGAAAGAAAGGTTTGGCAGGCCTGCGTCCTTCACAGCAGAAGGGCAAGCCAGCGCTGCTGATTGGTCTGCCTCAAGACTTCCGCCAGATCTCCTCCATCATAGACGTGGACATCCTGCCTGAGACACATCGCCGTGTTCGCCTGCACAAGCATGGCACCCACAAACCCCTGGGCTTTTACATCCGTGATGGTGTGAGTGTGCGTGTCACACCGCAGGGCGTCGAGAAGGTACCAGGGGTCTTCATCTCACGCCTAGTGCGGGGTGGCCTAGCCGAGAGCACGGGCCTACTGGGGGTCAATGATGAGATCCTGGAGGTGAACGGCATCGACGTGGCCGGTAAGTCATTGGACCAGGTGACTGACATGATGGTGGCCAACAGCCACAATCTGATTGTGACAGTCAAGCCGGCTAACCAGCGCAACAACGTGGTGCATCGTGGGAGCAAAATCTCCGCTGGCAATGGCTCTGCCGGCTCTGGTGGCTCTGCCCTCTCCCATGACTCTGCCCACAGCCCCGCCTCCCAAACAGTCAGCCAGTGCAGTAATAGCAACAGTGTGGCAGAAGGGGACAGCGATGACGATGATACTGACCTTATTATCGAGAGCGACAGCTTACCGTCCTACACTCCACACCGCTTGGCCAATGGGAATGCCCACAGCAATGTTCCATCATTGGGTGCATTTGGCCATAGGCCCCTCCCCCAGAGTGTCTCACTCCCCAGCAGCAGTTCTCTGTCAGACAGTAAGGCCTCCCTGAGCTCGCTGACCACGCCCACGCACAACGGCAGCCCCACTAAAACAAGCAGCAGCCAGGAGAGCATGAGAGAGGACGGTAACTTCATCACGTTGTGAAACGGCTCTCCACAGGCTTCGTTTACTCCGAGGATAATATCACTGTTGTAAGAAAACCTTGTATCTCTGAAAATGGAGAAGGAAAATCATAACTTTAAGATATATTTTATCATTTGCTAATATATGCTTTACGTTTTCCATCTTTTTGTTCATTCTTCATGAAAATATGCCTGTAATGGCAGCTGGTATTTTCAAATGATGTAAATGGAGCCTCAAGGTTTTTTTATGACACTGATGAAACGGCACCTGCTTGTATGAAGTCTTTCTGCACAAAATGAAGGCAACATAGACTGTTTTGAGGTACTGTACCTTCTGTCACAAAACATCAAGAAGATGTTGATCTCCCCCGAGACTCTCCTTAGAGTTGAAAGTTGAAGGAGGGGCTGTAGAGTGGATTTGTGTGGGAAAGTGCCACCATGGAGTACATGTGTACTTGTCTCCTCATGGAAGTGCCTTACGGCTCTCCATTCATTGCGCCTTATGTAAAGACTACTTTGGTCTTGTACCTGGACAAAAACAAGGTCATTTGTCTCACACAGCACGAAAATTGGATGCCAGAATGGAGGAAGGATCTTCACACCATTACAAACGCACATCCTCGCACACTCTGCATTGAGCGTGTTTGACACTAATGGAATTGGGATGCCTAGTCAGATGTGCACTGTAGAAGAATAGGTGAACACAATGCAGTGCAGAGCCACTAAGCTTCTCTTCTGCAGTTTGACACTTCCTGCATGTCAAAACGGGCATAGTAGCATTGGTAATAATGATCAACAATAGCATCGTGCAAGTCCTGATCAGTGATTTGTTATGCAGCAGTTCTGCGGCTGTGAGCGTGTGTATGAAGGGCTCTAGGAATTATAATGTCTTATTCAAAATATCACTTTCTGAAGGCTCTAGTCTCGGCTTCAGTGCTTGCTTCTAAAATCTGCTCCACAGCCTTTCTTACAGTTACCATTCATGCAACCTTATTTAAAATGCCTTTAATGACATGTTTAGTATCGTCCTGCTTGACCTCGTCCATGCTCCGCCCACAGCGGCATTGTTTTACAGTATGTGTTATGTTAAATATAATGTTTACAGAAGGTTTGCAAAAATCCCAGTTCAACTTAACAAGCAACTGCTCTGCACAGTGCACCTCATTATTATGCTACTTATTTTGTACGTGTCTAAGAGATCACAGTTAGATTTTATGATTTTTTTTCATTTCTCATTAAATGGGATTTTCACCATTGTTCTGTACAGCTTGTCCAATCTAGGACAGTCGCTACAGCATTTGTGGGCGGAGCTTGGATGAAATTCAACGTTACAGGTCTGTGTTGTGGAATACATGGATAAGAACATGCATCATGATGACGGAAATGATCTTTTCCTTCCAAGTCAAAACGAAAGAAGACCGGCTTAAAAGATCTACATCTCATACCTTCATCTTCAAGTCCAGTTCTAATGACGTGTATGTTCTCTATCAGCTCATGATAAGGAATTCCATTCCTGCACGTCTTTTGTCGCCGTGTTGACTGTCAGACTGTAGGCTTGTCTGTTGCAGTTCAGCACCTGCCTCTCTTCGTTTTCCTGAAAGGTGTAAAGCTTTTGACAAAGCATCAGCTCTTGTCTTAAATGCATTTTTAATCACCGTGCCTCAGTGCTGACCTTTCTTCACACTTGTTTTTTTGCTTTTGCTTGCCTCTGGCTTCTCAGATTGCTAGGAATTATGGGATGGATGCTGCTTTTGAAGCTGGCCGTCCGTATTTGCCCGCCTGGGGTTGTTATTCACTCTCACCAGAAATATATCAATAATAGATGCTTGGCTAGTGCTGAGATGTGGCTGAGAGGTGGAGAGGTGTTGCTTCAGGGGGTCGTGACCCCTCATGGACTCTGTCTGCACGCTGTCCCATGTGCTCTGTGTTTGTGAATGTGTGGGGGGAAAAAGGAAATTCCTCTAATGTTTGGGAAAAGGCCAAACTTCGTACAACTGGGACCTTGTTCATACAGTCTGCTTCTGATGAGTAGGGCTATGAGCTTGTGTGTGTGTGTGTGTGTATGTGTGGACAAGGTAAGAGACACCCTTCAGTCAGACTTCAAATATGGCATTGTGTGAGAAGCGCAGTTGTAAAGAATAAACAGGATGACTGACCGTGAAGGAGAAATATGGATTATAGTGAACAACATTATCACACATTGGCTAAAGTGTTTTATTTGGGCTGTTCATTAACCTACTAACTGAACCCATAAAGAATAAGTAGAACTGGCAGTAGAAGATACACCTCTGTAAACAACTAGATGATGGCTAAAAATGTAATGAAACATTTGCTAAATGGTTTATTTTGATCCGTAACTGTAATCTGAAGGTTTTATAGATTTCTGAAAGATGTTGCCAGTAAAAACAGGCAGTGACCCAAAGCCTTTATGAGTGAGATGGATGGAAGTGTTCCTAGAAGGTGTATTTTCATCTCTGGAGCCTTATCTATTTCCACCTTAGCAACAGAACATGTTTAGTTCTATTTTATTACATTTAAGTTCATTTAACTTGGCTTTCCAGTGGAGAAAGTGTGTAGATTGGTTTTGTTTTGATACCCAACAAAACTACAGACTGACCAGCAATGACTCAGCTTCAGCTTCAGTGAGCTTACAGTAAAAGATGAACAGAGGAGGGCATTAAGGATTTGGCATCCTGGTCTGGTTATGATAGTCAGAGTACCAGTCAAAAGTTTGGACACCTTCTGGACATTTGGTGGTGTTTCATTATTTAAAAATGTTCTGCATTGTAGATTAATACTAAAGTCATCCAAACTATGAATAAACACACATATAATTATTTAGTAAACAAACAAGTGTTAAACAAACCAGAATATGTTTATATTTTACATTCTTTAAAGTAGGCACTTCTTGTTTAGATGCAGCTTTCTTGGCATTTTCTCAGTCAGCTTTATGAGGTAGTCACCTGGAATGACTTTCAGTTAACAGCTGTGTCTTGTCAAGAGTTCATTACTTGCATTTCTTGCCTCTTAATGTGTTTGAGACATCAGTTGTGTGACTACTTTGAATCTAAAACATATTTTGGTTTGTTTAACACTTTTAGGTTTACTACCTGATTCATTATGTGTTCCTTCATAGTCTGGATGACTTCAGTATTCATTTATAATGTAGGAAAAAGAAAAACACTGAATGAGAAGGTGTCCAATCTTTTGACAGGTACTGTATATTATTGTTCCTAGATGGAAATAGTTGCAGTACACTGGTTAGTATTTCCAAAGGACATTCTAAAGAGATTTTGTTGTTGTTGTTCCCTCTCTTTTCAGTCAGCATCTTCATCTACAGCTTTTAACGGCACACAGATAGGAACTCCAACAATCACAACAAAACTACCATGTGTATTGAACATAATTTTTTTAATGTATGTAAATGTAAATGTATATATACAAATATGAAATAATGGACATTTTTGTAAACTGGGAGCCCTTTTTATTAAAAGAGCATTTTATATATGTGTAAAATATGGAAAAGTATTTTTCTTATTCTTGTACTTTTGTATGTATATGAGAATCCAGTAGAGGACGTTTCTATTTCTTTTGTGTATGAGAAACCAAACTGAAATCTGCAAAAGCCTGTGGTTTTATTATAATCAGATGGGTTCAGGTGTATAATACTGTGAATGCTATATGCTGATTCTAAAATGTTCTATGGAGATAATAAAATTATTTAAAAATAAATGCAATAAATTGATCGTCTTGCCTGTGTTTCGTCTTAATAGCTTAATTAATACATTTCTAATCCATAACTCACAACTAGAGACATACACTGTGTAAGCATAAGAAAGGCAGAAATGATGCACAAATGACAGAGTGATTTCACCCACCCCCCCAAACACACACACACATATCCCAGGAATATTAACTTTAACCATGCAGGATATGACAGTGTCCAGCTCGTAGACATTTCATTTCCTGACACTTGTTATGACTGCTATGATTATCATCACACGACTGTGACCTGTGGGCCGTGTTCAGTGTTCTCAGATGAGCAGGATCTTCTGCATGTCTATTCCCTCAACACAAGCATATTTTATTTAACACTGCTGCACTAAACACAAACCTACACATTCTCTGACAGTGTGGTTAAGGCGCCCTCTACTGTTCATCTCAGGTAAAGAAGAGAAATTCAGACACTTATTGTATACCAGATTCCATCCATCTTCTTAATCCTGGTCAGGGTCGCAGTGAGACCCCCTACCTTGGCACTGGGAGCTGGGCAGGACTTTCTGTTCCATATTGCATGGAATATTTATTCCAAAATATTTATTGTTTACGTACCTTGGGGCTTTTTAACTACTCACTTTCTCATTAAAATACAGAAACAAATATTAATTAATGTAAAATAAATTATAGGAACCATTATTTTTAATATATTTGTATTATTTATATATATATATATATATATTTATATATATATATATATATATATATATATATATATATATATATATATATTATACTGTGTTAAACCAATTAACCAATTTATGTTTTTGTTTGAAAAAAAAAAAAACAACATTAATCCAATTTCATGAATTTTTATTCAGATTTAATTCGATAGGATTTCATAACTTTGTCCACACAGGTCTTCTGAACACAAAAAAATATATATTTGACTCATTACATTTGAGTGTTTTATTTAATTTTAGTGCATCTGTTGTGTTTGTGGTTAAAAATTACCGCTCATCATCACATTGCCACAGTTCTTCTCCCACACTCTTACATGTATGTGTGTTTGACTACACACCTTCTTGACTTCCACAGCAACCACAACTGGAACATTCTCAAAAATGATCACAACATTGTTTTAATAAAATGTATAATTTTCTCACAGCTCATTCAGTCTAAACAGTTTACAGTACATGAGGCTAAAAGGCCAGAAGTCAAATCTACAGCCATAAATGACAGAAGAAAAAAAGAAAAGTGTAATCTGTGCACCACAAAACTAGTAAACAAGAAATGTACACAGCAAGAGAGTCAATAAGCTCACTGGCAACACACTTCAGTGTAAATAATTAACTTCTTTAACATATAAATGAATTAACAAAGAAAACAATGGCAAGATACTATGAGTGAAAAATATATTTTCTTACATTTCCACAAAGTGACACAGTTTTATAGATCTTAAGGTTTAAGGTTTCTTGGTTTAGATTCAGGTTAAACTCTCAACACAGAAGTCAGTCAACACAACACGCGTGTAGTTACTGGAAAACACTGTAAACATACAGAATAATAATATACTACGTGTTAAAACAGATAACAGGATGTGATCCGCTTTGTCCTGGATAATACTTACACGATCCTGTGCTTCCCAATAAAGTGCATTGTGGGATATCATTAGGCCTTTCTCTGGCCTAGGGTCATTTGTACATTGAGTACACAATAGAAAATGGTAGAATCTACATGCACTAAAACACAGTCTGAAAGGAGTAAGTGAGCTGGAGAAGACTGGACCATTAAAAATAGGTTACTGTTTCATTAATAACTGTGTTTAACTGAACAGCCTGTATTTACTTATGAGAGCTATGAGAAATGTGCAAGAAACCAATATTCTGTTTTATTCTCGTGTCTCTTTTGATTTTTTTTAAAGATAGATTTAGATTAAACTTTTAGCCAAAGTGACTACACACAATGGAATTTGACCTCAGCCTTTAACCCATCTGTGCAGTGAAACACACACACTAGCACACATTTGTTAACTAACCCTGGCAATCACAGTATGCTGAGCCTTCTCAACATAATCTGAAAAACAATTTTTGGTATCTAAAATACTTTTAACAAAAAACTTCAAATTTGACACAAACAGGCAGTACATGACAACTTAAACAACAAATCCAATAAGAGCTCATCTACAGTGCATCCAAGACCAAACCAGCCAGCACACTTCAATCAGGCTCATGTGGGATGAACAGGGGTTAACTGGGTTCAAGATGTGTTGGTGCACTGTGTGAACTGGACCATGTGGACTTACTACAATCGTGGCCAAACGTTTTTGACAAATACATTCAGTTTAAACAAAGAATACATTTCCTAATTTAGAGAGATTTTGTGTTTTCAAGTGGTCCCTATTTAAGCAGTCCTGGTCCCATCACTGACCCTGTAGGGCCAAGATTGAACTCATGAATAAAACCTGTTAGTAACTAGCTGGGCTACCCATATGGGGTCCACATGTGTGCTGGTAGGTTTATTTTTCAATTTTAGAAAATATCCCAGCTTTTCTGTAAATGGGGTTTGTACAGTATTATTATAAATCTTGTCTAAATGTTATCTATTTAATACCAAATGGAAAATAAATATGTCAAAATGTATCAAATACATTTGGAAATACAATTACATGTAAATAACCAAATATTTTTTGCTGTGCTGTAGTGTTTCTCAGATTTTGGAATAAAGTCCTGGCGTTATTCTTTATCTTCAAGGTGACGGGATCTGAGATTTAGAACATTGGTGAGTTCCACATTATGCAAACTTGGAATGTTATGTCTTCAGTTGTTAAGCAGCTCCCCTCAGATACAGACATACGTTAAAGCTTTACTAGCGTATTCAACTTTTCACCAGCGCAGCTAACAGAACATTACAAGAAAGTTCAGCAACGTTTTTAAAAGGTTTCAGAATCCTCAGAATCCACATCTTTTCAGCCTTCAGTCTCAGCACTGACTTGCCTCAGACTTGTTCTACACCCACAACTGTCTCCCTGCACATCCAACCAAGAGCATCATGAAGTTTACTGATGATAACACCGTGGAGGGATTCATCTCTGAGGGGGACGAGTCTGCGTACTGGGATGTGGTGGAATGGCTGTCAAACAGACGTTCTAGAAACATCTAGAAAACTTGACAGACTGAATATCCTAAATCACGATCGTGAGTTAACACTGTAGTCTTGAAATGTTCATGAGTACAAAAATTGTCAAGAACTTTCTGTAACAGTGTTTTTCGAACAGTTTACACACCATCATTCCACTTGCATTTCATGAATGAGGTCCAGTATAGGCTGTTCTTATAATCCAGTGAATGGTCTCAAATATCATGAATGAAAATACGCACTAGTGAAGACACTCAAGAACATGAAGCTGCAGTTAAAAGTTACAATTGACTGGTGTGCTTATTTATATGTGCAAGAAACCATCATGTGGCATCTTTGACATCCCAGGCCAAGTTCTTTCCCGATGACTGTAGGTTCACGCTACAATGATATTATATCCTGAAAGTAGGGTATTTAAGTAGAAGCATGCATTTCATGAGGTGATTTCCTCATGTCTAACAATTTACTGAAACAAAAGCCAACAACAGTGATGGGTAAACCCCAACAAAAAATGTCAGTGTCTCAATAACGTGTCATGTGACCAAAAACATGGAGATCAGGTGGATTGGATACTCTAAAATTACCCTGGTGTGTATGAATGAATGTATGTATGTATGTATGCCCAGATATGGTTGGCACTCTGTCCTGGGTGATCGCCCTAGTGCTCGATGCAGTCCTCCAGGTGGACGGTCGCTTCCGGTTGAAAGTAAGTAAGTAAAATTTATTTATAAAGCACTCTTAAAACAACTCACATTGACCAAAGTGCTGTACATCAAACCATAATAAAATAAATAAATTAAAAGATCTAAAAAAAAAAAAACAAATACAATTCACAAACGGATTAACAAAAACATTGAAGAGAACAGGAAAAAA
>BRDA01008664.1:55581-68025 GCA_036984385.1 Crenuchus spilurus | reverse complement strand
AAAGGACAAGAGAAGTTACAAAAACAATTAGGCAAACACTTAACATAAACAAAAAAAAAAAAAAAAAAAAAACAAATACAATTCACAAACGGATTAACAAAAACATTGAAGAGAACAGGAAAAAAAAAAAAAAAAAAAAGTCGCTGTGCGCGACTGGCTGCCGGTTCTCACCGGTGTGTGTGTATATGGAGTGTGTTGATTGTAAAGCGTCCTTGGGTGTCTAGAAAGGCGCTATATAAGTATAATGTGTATGTATGTATGTATGTATGTGCCCTTGAGCATCAATTACAGCTTGACAACGACATCTCATGCTGTTCACAAGTTGACATTGTCTGCTGAGGCATGGCATCCCACTCTTATTGAAGGGCGGCCCTCAGGTCATTGAGGTTTTGTGGTGCAGAGTTACAAGCCTCTACACAGCAGCTCGGCTGATCTCTTAGGTTTTCTAAGGGATTCAGGTCTGGAGAAAGTGCAGTATACTCCATTTGAGGTACCACAGTCTCCAGCAGCCATTGATGCAGCCTCGATGAGCTGGAGCAATGTTGTCCATGAAGATGAAATTAGGCCTGTGTTGTTCATGCAGAGGCACAATGACTGGATTAAGGATGTTATGACATCTCCAACATCATTGACGGTCATAATTTCTGCTCAGCGTCAATCAACTTTCATCAGTGTACAGCACCGAGGCCCATTGGTCCCTCATCCAGCGTAAATGCTCGCTGGCCCATGTAAGATGATGATGATGCCTGTCAGGTGGTGTTGTTAGGCACCCTTTCAGGTCCTCTAGCATGTAGACCATGCTGATGTAAACGGTTTTGAATGGTCTGACACTTGGGTGCCTCTCACCTCACCTCATGTGTGTCATTCATCATCCGGTTCTGCAGGGCTCTGTTCACAAAGAAGTGGTCATCAGTGTGGGATGTCGCCAAAGAACGTCTAATTCTGTGTCTTTCTGTGACTCTTCCAGTCTCTCTGTGTCTCTGTTACAACCTGCTGATGACACTCTAAGCTCAGTGCTCACTTCTGTCTGAGAACATCCTGTTTGAAGCCTCACAATGGTGAGATACTGTTGATCAATTGTTATGTGTCATCTTGGTGTCCTGATGTCAAAATGTGAACAGCATGATGAGGACTGTTTAAATACCAATTCTAACTGAATCAGGACATTTATTCAAGGATTAAACACTTGTGAATTTTGCTGTTAAGCTCCTTGTTAAGAAAACATCAAGTTGAGCAAAAAGTACTGAAACACTGAACAGGTGGACATGTGCATTCAAATGTTTAGAGAAGGTCAAATTAATTTAACCTGTAAAAGTTAAGAGTGCATTTTAGGTTCGTCCTGAAATTTCATCCAAAAGCCAAATATCCTTAACTTTTTTCTTTTATAGTTTTACTGCATGCAAAGGAACACACAATAATACAAGAGACAACCAGTGTATGCTCATGGATGTGTATTTTAATAAAAATAATTCTGTCAAAATTAAACGAGTACAATATTTCTTTAACATGTTTCCAGTACATAGTTTTTTTTTCTTTTTTATCATTATCATTTTCCTTTTTTATGTAGTTTTAAAGGTTTTTAAAGGTTCATGCTAAGTAGAGGGTAAATCATTTCACAATGGCTAAAATCAAAAACTCAAATAAAATTTAAATCATAATAGAAGTAAATTGTGCACAGCTTGTTGTATTCAGCTTTAGCTCTATTTGTCCTGCATCTCTGTCATCCGAGGCACAAGATGGCACTACGTGGATAAGCAAAGAAGGACAAATGTGTCCTGGGAGGATTTCAGCTGATTTCTTCCCTTCATTTGTATACTTTAGGTCCCTATTCAAGATTTAGTTCTATGATGGATCACTTTCAAATGGCAATATACAGTTTGGGTGGTTAGCCTATGATGCGTTCCCAAAGACATTTTTTTTTTCCTTTTGCCATTAAAGAACAGTCCCAAAACACAAGCTCCACTACTTACACATCAGTAACAGTATGAGCTGTCAGTTAGAGCTGGCATTGTGTGTCAATATTAAACATTTATGGCTCTCTTAAGAGTTACACATGATGTCTCCATGCAACCACTCAGTTATCTTCATCAAATCATCTATCAGAGTAAGAAAAGACTAAACATATGCTGACATATGAACATGGATTACTGGGTATAGAGTGTACAAAGCAGTAGCTGCAGAAGTAGCCATAACCATGTGGTCAGACAGGTTTACTTGTTTGTTAAAGTTGTTTATAACTCCTTATGATCATAAAGGTGAAAAGTAATTGACCTTGAGGAGTACGTGTATATATAACCCTCTGAACCATTCCCTCTATCTGCTCGGGATCCCCTGGCCTGCCTGGTGAGCAGGTCCACTGAACTTGACTACTGCACAGCTGCTGCTGTTCCCATTCACTACTATTTCGTGACAAACTAGACAGGGTTGTTCGTAATGAGTGAGGTATAACTGAAAATAATACAATGCAATATGTCCAAACGTAGGTGCAAAAATGAGGGATGTAACAAACAATCTCATGGTGGCCAGCAGCGAAGAACTTGAGTAATAAACGGAGTAAACGGCTAGGCTACATTCAACGACACAGTGGAGCACCACTTGCTGGCTGACTGGGCGAAATACTGGGTTAAACACATGGATGTGAAAGGTATCTCCCCTCAAGATCAAGAAATGAGAGGAAAATAATTACCGATACTGATCCAACCAGAGAGGAACTCAAGAAAAAAAAAAAAAAAAAAAACAAGAGAGGAAGAATCGGACTGTAGCCACACGTCCTACAGTGCTGCTTCATAAAGTCAATGTGACCGTGCCAATAGCTTATGATGGCAAACTGATGATAAAATGGTATCTCCTGGAAAGAAAAGATGGGCTAAAGAGAAATAACCCAGCAGGCACAATAACACACTGTGACAACATTCTGACAACACTGTCTACATTATTGCAGCATTGACACAATGTTGTGATGAGGTTTTGTGCCTGTTGGGAAGGAGAGAAAAGGGGGAAGGAAAAAAAAAAAAAAAAGAGTGGGAGTTTACACCAGAATGTGGACCAAAAATGTCAAATTTTAGCACTTTTTCTTTTGATGGGCTTAATTATTTTGCATGCAGTGAGTGGCTCAGTCAGACTTTCCATTGTTCCATAAAGTACAGGGTCTCCAACGGCTGTGTCAATCAAACAACTACAAATACAGGACCAATAGAGATGTCAGTATTTGTCATTCCTTAAGGGAAAACCTTACCATCAACACTACACAAGTGGATACAAAAATGTAAGAATTAGTGTAATAAGTCAGTTTTCAAGCCTCAATGGTGCAAAATGAATGAAATTGCTAACATTGGGGTTTTTTTTGACAGAAACTTCTCATGTTTTTTATTCATTACAGCCACACACAGTTAGACACCCACATGTTAATTCTGATTTATCTAACCAAATAATAATATTAATAAAAATAATAAAAGCAGGGGTTTTTCATAATATATGTATGGTACTCTAGAAAGATCTTTCTTAAAATATAAGCCTTTTTTTTGGAGAGAGACCAGAGTTTTGTAAAAAATAGACTTGGTTACAATGACCCCAGAAGCCGGGCCTATGATGCAACAGTGTGTTTGTATGTAATAAGACTGGTGCTGGTGCCTGAGCTTTAACTACTTGCTTGGAGGTGAGACACACGGGAGCTGTGCACCTTCTTGCAAATCTCACACACTCTTTCAATAGAATCTGAAAAAAGGTGTAAAGGGAACACTTGAGTTCCGCTCTATCACAACATTATGGATATCTGTCTAAGCCTTAAAAACCATAGTTAAGTGGTACAGTAGCCAGTAAAATTTCAGCTATGTGAGTGAGGCCTTAATAATTAGCCACAGTACTGCTATGTAAAAGCAATACTCTCTTATGCAGTGTCTCATGCTAAAATGACATGTGTCAAATACCTGAGTTCTGAATAAGGGAGACTTCTTACGCTTTCAGAGAAGAGTGTACTACTGTGTATGTCCTTGATATGGTGCAAGTTTAGAATACTATGCATTGAATCCACCCATAAAAACAAAAACAAAAATGGGAAATCTGGTTCAAGATGAGCACAACAAACTGACAAAATAGAAACTAAAATAAAAATGACTAGATAAACGGAATAATAATTAATTATCTTTAAATAGTGTCACACAATTTGTATTTGATAATACTAAATTAAAAAGAAGCCTCTCTCCTCCTCATGTTTCTAGTCATTCCTCATTCGGACTGCCTGTGGCAAGCGACACACTAATTCAAACGAGCGTGTTCCTCATGGCAACCAACTGGAAAGTCCTCTTCTTAGCTGTCCTGAACATTGCCTGAGGAGACAGGGACACACAAAAACATGTTTGTACTTCATTACAGTTTGGAAGTTTGGAATCTTGACATATTACTAAATGTTGTGATTATACTGAATAATAACTCACACTGCAGTGTCGATTAAAATGGCACCAGACAGTTTTTTTGAAAACATCAAAAAGTTGTGATAAAACATAATTTGCACAAAAAGCACTGAACTGTTATCTCTCTCGCTCGATCTCGCTTTGCCAAAAGCACTTACCAAAGGAATTTCCTTTGACTTTTTAAACCATTTAAACCCAGCAGGAAACATAGTGATGGACGCAATCTACAGGGTGACACAGAGGCTTTAATCAAACCCTTCAGAGGCACTTAATTTTATTTTGGGGGATTTTAATAGCGCTTCTCTAAAGTCAAAGTTCTGGGTTGTTTTTTTTTTTTTTACATCTCTCACTACTGCACTTGAAATGATGTACATCAGCAGAGAAATACTATACATACATTCTACTGATATTAATATAGTCTATATTTCATTCCTGTGCTGAGCAATGCTCTGCAATGAAATGTCATTTTGTGTACACTTGCTGTATGTGAAATGACAGCTTGTCTAAATTTATCAGTATGTTACTTGTCTAACTTTAGACACAGCGTTAAATCTGTGTTATGACTCAATTAAGGATACATATAAATCTTTTGTCTGATGTGTACTTGGCTTAGCAGATGATAACTGTATAGATCTGTTACCAATTTATAGATCAATGCTGAAAAGGGACAAAAAAAGTAAAATATGGGATAAAAACGTCTGTGGTGGAGTCAATGCAAGAATGTTTGTATACAGAGTGAGGTGTATTTGTGGATTCATGTAACTGTAAATGTATACTGTGATACAGTATGTTATTTTATCAGTAAATCATGGATTACAAATGAGCTGAAGACTGGAAAAAGGTGGAAGTACAAAAAGAGTTGTGCAGAGAGAAATAAGAGTGGCAAAAACTAAAATTATACTAAAAGTATAAAGATAGAAAATAAATTAAGTGAAATATATATAGCATCCATGTGGAAGAGTCGGAATAAGATGGTGGGAGTTGATAGTAGAGGAGGGAAGTGTATTGTACAAGGAGAAAGGAAAAGTGTCGGAGTTGGCAAATCATTTCAACAGGCTTGATTTAAGATTTGAGGAGCATGATTTTAGTGGCCGTGCAGAAGAACAGGAAAGGAAGTTTAGAACAGAATGGTGGTGTTTTTTTAAGTGATGAGTATGAGGGTGTCTCAGGAGATTCAAATAAAGTCTAGGCTGTGACAAAATTGGGGGAATATTGTTGCACCACTTTGCAAAGGACATGTGTAAATATTGTGACCTCATCTTTAAGCACTCCATCACTCTTCAGTGTAAGCCTATTTCATAGGAACAATCCAGAATTTCTCCACTAGCTAAGGAGAGTCGGCCTGTAGACCGTGGTGATTTCAGACCAGTTGGTTTGACATCTTTAATAATGAAAGCGTTTGAAAATCTGATTAGGACAGAGATTGTAGATAGATATTTTCACCCACTGAAGACTGCTTATAGGGCAAATAGTGCAGTGGATGACAGCCCCTCTATTTAATTTTTGAATGAACATTAGGAAGGGCACAGCATGCAAGAATGAAGCCATGTTTCATGGCAGAAAGGCTGATGGATAATTTATTAGATTTTAGCTTGGTAGGACTATTGTCCAATAGTCTTGTTTCTTTCACTAGTTCTCCACAAGGATGTTTTATCTCAATTTGTTTTAAGCTGAAAACTCTGAGACAATGACAACAGTGATGATTCAATAGTGGATGAGTTTGTTCAGTGGTGTAAAGATTCATTTCTAAAGCTTAATACTGATAAAACTGAAGAGATGGTGGTCAGTTCTAGGCAAGAGACTTACTTTACAACTGATGGCAGTGTAGTTGACAATGAATAGCTTTAATTATCTCTGTACACTAATTAATGACAAATTGTGTTTTGATATTAATGTTGATACAGAAATTGATAAGATCTCAAAGAAACGTGAACAAAGTGAGCAAGTTTGAGGTGTGCTCAATGCTCATGACTTTATTTTATAAACCTTTTATCAAGACGGTAACTTTTTATTTACTAGCCGATTCAGAAATGTGACTATTAAGAATAAGAATCTTTTAACATTATTAAAATTAGTATTTCAGATGACGGGATATCAGCCAGCGTCCTTTTTACAACTATATCAGAAGCACATCTTAAACAAGGCTGAATTATTTATTTTTGTATCAGATGATCATCCCGTGAATGCAAATGTTTCAACTTCTTCCATCAGGCTGCCACTACAGACAGTCAAAGACTTGCTGCAGTAGATATAAACACTCTTTGATCCCCTGTGAAATCATGCTGCTGAACAAGAGGGTTAAATAAATGTTATACTTTGTTTGCTCATTTATTTATACACTCTCTTTGTCCTATGGAATTCATTTGTCATATCTTTTTAGTTTTAAAGTTTGACATTTTAAAAGGGGATGTATTATTTAAAAATCACTTTTTCAGTATTTTTTTCACCAATATTTGGGGACTTGCAATGCCTACCAACCCATAAACTGTGAAAAATTAAAATGTCAGATTTTTTTTTAAATGGCTCCCCGTATTGCACAATAACCTGTATAGCACGACCCACAAGTTTGAACTGAGGTCAGCCATATTGTATTGACACATAGCTACATATATAAAACTAGCATAAACATAACTTGAGCTTTTATCTTCCAAGTAAAACATCAGCTTTGGTGAGTGAGCGTGTATTTGATCATTTTCTGTGCTGCTCTGGTCATGTTGTGCTAGGCTGGCTATGTTGCAGTCAGGTTGTTTTCATATACTGGATCTGTACTGATCTGCATCTCTCAACTTGTCAGAGTTTATTTGCGGTCTTGAGTGTGAAGCTGAAGATAACTTCTTATTTATCAGTATCTTATTCAACCAGAATTCTGTTCCAGATGTTTTTATGTGTGTGTTTGTTAGACAGATACACAGAGCACGAGTGAGGAGTGTTAGAATTCTCCATTCCACCTTAAATGATACAGAGGGAGGCTAAATCACTTAGTAGCACCTAACTGCTGCACCATTTAAGGTGGAATGGAGGAATTTAAATGGAGTAAGATGCTGGTGAATAAGAAGCTAACATCTGCTTCATCAGTTGTTGTTTTTTACAGCTGAAAGGAGAGTTGATCTGATATTGTTTATCTGTGATCAGTACAGATTACTGGTTAGTGTTTGTGCGAGTTGAGTCAGTATTACACCATTATAACACTGTTAACAGCTGAGAGAGAGAGAGAGAGATCAGCGGGTGGTCGAGAGAGGCTGAGGTAGTGAATGAAGGCACTGAGAGTAACTTTAGTGAACACAAAGCAGTAAATAAGAGAACTACAACTTTATGATTGTTTGGTGAACTCTTGTGTGCCGGTGTGCGAGTTCTGTCTGTGCTGAAAGTGGGGTGGGGTGAGGTGGGCCAAATATTAACACTGAAGTATCACATTAAACTCAAAACGTGGTTTTATATTAAAGAAGGATGTGGCTGTGTGTGACAGAGGTCTGTGATGTGTCACCTGGACTGGGGCTAGTGCAAAAAATTGTCAACTCTGGCAAAGGAACAGGAACCGGAGCGCACTCGGGCCATCAGCTGCACACACTCTGTAGCCTGACCCAGTGCCAGCATGAGCGGTGGCTGCTTGGGCAAGTTCTGAGACTCTGCAGAAGAGAGACCTTCTCGATAAGCAACACAAGCAGGCAAGTACATGTGGAGAGGATAAAGGTTAAGGTTTATACATGCTTACACACTACCATTCAAAAGTTTGAGGTCCCACAAAAATGAACATATTCCATGACATTTTAATTCAGAAGAAAATTATTTTATTCTTTTTGTTTTGTGACTATGATACGCTGCTGCTCCAGATACTCAAACTACTATGGCAGAAGGGTGAGTTAGGACAGTGTCACCACCTTAATATTCAGGTTTGGTGTCTCCCACAAGTTAACAGTGAGTTTATGGGTTTTAGAACAGCTGTTGACTCATGGGACAAAGAAATATTATAGATATGCTCTGAGTTAGCATCAGTGTTATAAGCACTCATCTCAGTAATGTTGAAGACAACCCTTTTCTTTACAAAGACATACTGTAGTTGAACATAAGACAATCTAGTATCTTATAGTGTAGAGTACTTATTGAGGTTGTTCATAGACTAATATCTCTTATTGTTTTTCCACACCGGTAGTTCTTTACTCTGGTCTGAATCAGACTGTTTGTTTAAATTGGAGCGTTTCCCCCGCTGTTTGGTTTGTTTTCACACAGGCACAAACCTAAACACACCAAAATGTGCCCCAACAAACCACAAGAACATGTTGTCTCCTCTGATTGGTCAGAGCTGTCTGGTATGGTGGTAAAAAAGTAAACAGTACAGAAGCAGCAGCAGAGCTAAAACTGCCGCTGTCCTGTTGCCGCGCAGCGTTCACAGACTGTCTTGTGGCACTCGCATGTCCCGAGGCATGGCTGCATTCCACTGTCTAACTGTATTGAGAGCTCTCACGTATCTGCTGAGAGACACTGCCATGTGACACTAGGAACTGATGCGCAACACAGTCTATGTGGTGGGTTAGTGACGAGTGACAGCAGCGACAATACAGTCCAGTTGTAGTGCTCAACGGCTCTCCGTTTAGCTCAATCTGGTGCAGTTACACCACAGTCGGATCACGTTCTCACCACAAATGTACTGCTCTGGAGTTTGTTTGGGATCAGCGCCCGAGTGCTGTTTTCACACCTGACAAAACAAACCACACAAGGGAACCAGAGTCCATTTTAACCTGACCAGATTGCGCTGGTGTGAAAACGCCCTAAGCCTAGTGTACAAAGTACTTATTGAGGTTGTTTATGCACCAATATCTCCTTCTAGTGTAGATAGTGTTGACTGAGATTGTTCATAGACTATTATCCTATTCTTTGTATCCACAATATTTGTGTTTGCACTCTTTAGCCAAATAATTGAGTATCTGGAATAGTAGCATTTGTGGATTTTATCAGTCACGGAAAAATTCTGGGTAGCCCCAAACATATACACTGTATATGTCAGCAGGTTCTTACCCAAGATGGCGCTGTTGAGGGCAGAGCAGATGGCCTCTCTCTGTGTGGGGTCCAGTTGCTGGCCCACTGGGCAGTTCCATGGGTCCGAATATGCAAGCAGACTAAATGCATCCTACACACACACACACACACACACACAAAAAGGTCAGTGAGAGCAATGGTTGCCAGTGCAATGACAGCGTGAGGGCTAATAACCTTTCCAACAGTGTGTCCATTAACATTAGCCACTAGCAAGCAAACAAAGGCTGCAGGGAGCACTAATGTGTGTTAGTAACCATACACAAGAGCACTAAATGTCAAACTCCGTCTGCCCGCCAAACTAAGGTTGACTCATCACTTCCCTACAGCAGGGTCATAACAGAGCCACGACACAGGAGTCAGGGGGCACCTACAAAACAGCTCACCGATCTAAGTCATAACAACCACCAAAACAAAAATACACAAGTAAGCAATCGTATCATAACACTGGCTTAAGGTTGAAGAATCTCTCAGTGTTTATATTTGGGTGCTATGACAAAATATGATTCCAACTTGTCAAACACTCTACACTCAACTTCAGCACAACACAAAGAATTTACATTTGCACTTAATTTCCCCTCGTACACAAAACACCAAAACAGTCTAGCATTTTATTTTCTTCTGCTTGTTCGCACTTCCTCACATGCCTCAATATGGTCATATTTAATCATCACTTCCCTTCATTACTGATGTAGTCTGACATGCCTAGACTTTTTCACAAATCACACACATCTAAAATTATTTTTTCCAAACATGTTACACAGGCTTTTGTTCAGCACAAACTCAGCAACAACAGGGTCAAACAGTAAGAGTGTCAAAAATATACATTTTGATTCAATCTGCTCTAAACTTAAGACTTTCCAAAAATCTATTTTCAGATGTGCATATACAGTGAGGAAATAAGTATTTGAACACACTGTAAATTTGCAAGTTCTCCCACTTAGAAATCATGGAGGGGTCTGAAATTTTCATCTTAGGTGCATGTCCACTGTGAGAGACATAATCTAAAAGAAAAAATCGGAAATCACAATATATATTTTGAAAAAAACACTCTATTCAGTTCAGAGCTCAAACATCTTTGCTAGAAATGTTTAAACATGTGTTGGCTACACACTGATCATTACAGTTTTAGAAATTGTATGTGGTTTTATTTCTAAAGCTTAACAAATGTGAGGTGACACTCTTTTCCTCAGCCACTAACCCTACACTGAATATTTATTAGGTAGGTGTGAAACACTCAGGTGAGAAGTCTTTGTTCGGATCTCATTCCACACATTCCACAGATAGTAATTCCAGACATACCATTTTTTTTGGATTACCATGTCATTATCAGATTGTGTATTTCGGCAGGAAAATAAAGCACAGCTGTCTGACTCGCTCTCACAAACATGTGTCTGCTTACTTACTTCACTCACAAATATCAAAAAACATATTTTGATTCAAGCTATATATATTTGAAACGTAGACCCTTTAAGGTTTCCAGGGTGTTTCGTTTTGTTTCTAGGGTAAAATCTAGAGTTCTAGAGTTAAGTGTTTTTGCAGAATTTCGTTTTTGTTCCACAAAGGTGGGAACACTGACTCAAGAGAGTCAAGTTGTCCCCCAGGGATGTGTCCTAATCACATTCTGGGTCATTTAATTTTGAGTATTCAGCAGTACTAAGCCCACTGTGTTTATATATCGTGAGAATTAAGTGTGATTGGGACACAAGGTCAAATGGGACATTACAGGTATACAAGTGTTTCTTTTACACAATACAAACTGTCCCAATCACCCTATATTATGTCTATACACATTCATCATAAATAACACAGCTACATTGTTCTTACAGTGGAACTGCAGATATTACAAGCTGCTGTTTACATTTTCTAAGCTGAAAAAAAAAAACTAAACTAGATGTCTAGTTTATATCTTGCTGCATGGGATTACATTTCAGTGGTATGTGTGAGGAGCAATCCAGTGAGTGGATGAGTGGGACATCATGTAAATAATCCTGAAAATTAATAGTCTATGAAATGATCATAATCATGCAATAATTACTATGCAATGTTAACATAAGTGAAAACAAATAAATAATGAACAAGAAAGTGATAAACTCATTTTATACATTTGTGAAGCAACCAAATACGTGAACTACACAATTGTGTGTTATTGTGTTACGGAAATGGCAAAGCCTGTACAAGGTCAGGCTGCCACAGCTGAACATGCTAGTAAACAGAGTAACCCTATAGGCAGCACCTTAATTTGTAATTACCATGTTGATATAGCCTACAGCATCTTTTTAGGTAAACATTATATTTTTTATATATATTTCATTATATAAAAGTATTTGTGAAGTTTTGAAGAACTGTGGGCAGAACCAAGCCAAAATGTCTATGCTCCAAATGGGAGCTGCATAAATACTGCCAATTTTGGTGGGAGCGAGTGAGAGTGGGATTGTGTCACTTTGTTGATGTTAATTTAGTGCAATGGTCTTAGAACCCTTGAAAAACACCAATATCTTAGTAATTACATTCCTCCTACCTGCAGCATCTTCTTGTGTGTGGCGTTCTTGCCATACTGGCGAGAGAGCTGCTCATTGAGTGCCTGCAGCTCACGGCCAAACTGGATCATCCGCTCTGTCGCTGCCTGGTTGCCCCCACACAGCTGCCTGGAGCCACAGTTGTCCTCTGGGCGAAGAGAAGACGAGAAGAGAACTTGTTTGTGAGTTTTAGACAACCTGTTTAACCATCTCCACTTAGACTTCTGGACTTATTACTCCTAAAGTGTCCAGACCCGATTCTAAACAGAGGATTCAAATTCAGTTAATCATTACTGACACAGTGTGCTCTGTTTTGACCAAAAGCTTATGTAAAGTCCACAGAAAATCATGTTCTGAAGAATGGGACTCTCTGGAGCACCTGTACATGAGCTTAAGGTCACCAGGACCTAGAACTGCTTTCTCTGAACCATGCGCGTAATTTGCGGGGGGGATAGGGGGGTTATGACCCCCCCAATAATCTGATC
>BRDA01008664.1:0-34343 GCA_036984385.1 Crenuchus spilurus | reverse complement strand
GACGCCTGTGCCTGGTGGTTTGATCAGGTACCCTTGCAGGTTTTCTAGCACACAGATCATGCTGATGTAAACAGTTTTGATTGGTCTGACATGACAATTGGATGCCTCTTACTTCCTTTAAATGTGCCTGGAGTTGTGTGGCATTTATCATCCGGTTCTGCAGGGCTCTGTTCACAATGAAGCGGTCATCAGTGTGGGATGTGGCCAAAGTACGTCCACTTCTATGTCTTTCTGTGACTCTTCCAGTCTCTCAGTATCTCTGTTACAACCTGCTGATGATACTCTGTGACACTCTAAGCTCAGTGTTCACTTCTGTCTGAGAACATCCTGTTTGAAGCCTCCCAATGGTGAGATACGGTTGATCAAATGTTAGGCGTTGTCTTGCTGTCATGATGTCAAAGTGTGAACAGCATGATGAGCAGGACTGTTTACATACCATTTCTAACTGAAGCAGGATATTTATTGGTTGATTCATTAATCATACACTTGTTCTGTATTTTGCTGTTAAGCTCCTTGTTAGAGAACAGCAAGTTGTGCAAAAATGACTGAAACACTGAATAGTTGGACATGTGCATTCAAAAGTGTAGAGAAGGTCAAATTTAGTTCACCTGTAAATGTTAGAGTGCATTTTAGGTTCATCCTGACAAAAAAAGCCAATTATCCCTAACATTTTGTGAGTAGTGTATTTTACTTTCTTCATTGTTTGGATTCCACTCCCAATTTTAGACAAAGCTACAGACAAGCTGTTGCAGGTAGTTAATACAACAGCTCCATATACCAGCACATTTTCCAAATCATGGAGAATTAGATAGCTTCCAGTCTCAACAAGTAGCCGTAGAATCAAATATACTTGGAAGTTAAAATCTATTCTTCATTTTTACCCAACAGTCCCTCCACCGACACTGAACAATTCCAGTCCCGCAACACTTACCCATCCCTGCCTTTACTGACTATCTTCACTTCAAAGTAGTAGATGCCACAGGCTGCTGGGATTGGGTGGGTGGCTCGCACAGACGCTGCATCCTTGTGGTTCTTTCCATGCCCTGCAAATTGAGTGGACAAAAAGAGGACAATGAGTCACTGACCACAGGCTACCAACAGAAGAGCTCATATATACCAAGCAGGGAGTAAAGCTCTGCTCTCACAATGATTCAGTATAATCACAACTCTTTAGGAAATGATTCAGCACATCCTAAGAGCTCAAATTTCTAGAAAAATATATTGACGGATTATATTTTTTGCTAATACTGTAAATGGAAAAACTAAATAACTGTTTTTGGATCCATGTTGTAATTTTGGCTAATTCCAAACAACATTTGTGTGTCCCATTTCTAGCTTATTTTTACATATATATATTTTTCTCACATGATGACCTCTTTATTGAATCTGAATTCCAAACATCGGATCTGTGGTGGGATTGGGTTATATTATTGATCAACAAGCCCACACTGAGGTTTAACAAGTTACCTTGTGTATGTTATTCTGCAGAATTTGGCACATACTACAAATTTGGCAGGGGTGACACTAATCACAGAGAAATGTGTGCGAGGAAGGTAAAACTCACAAGAGACCAAGCCTAGAACCTGAACCTGGAAATAGACCTACTTCATTTCCAATATAGAGCACACACATTCATTGAACAACACACAGTAATGCAAAACAGAACTGCATCATCAATGTCCACTGTTTATTACTAATAGTGATACGTTCCATAATTTGCTTTTACACTTATTACCATATCAAAAGGTTGTGATCTTCAATTTAGTATCATAAACACTTCTCCAATTAAGGCATTTCCTTTGATTATGAATGAAAAGAAAGTTATTGACAATGATTTTTAGCATTTGGGTATTTGTCTGTTGATAAATTTATTTATGCATTTACCCTTCATCGTCATCTAACAAAAGTTTAAATGTGAATAATGGGGAATTGAGTATTTCTTGAGATGTAAAGTCATTTAGAGTGATTTGACATAAATGCAATATCCCTGAAAAAAGATTTTCTTTGCGCACAACTTTAATGCCCTGCGAGTACCTCCCACCATAACTTTCTGTGAGGTATCTTTTAAATTAAATGCTTTGCAACAAACCACTCTGAATGAATGTTTATATATCAACTAAATAATTACATAATTTATATTACTAACAAAGTAATTATACACATTTTGAAACATCAACAGATTTCTCCTTTAATAAGTCATGTTATACAGTCTATCTGCTGAAAACAAGACTTTAAAATTACACTCTTTCAGTTGAGTCAAACTTCGCAACATCCCCTTTCAACTTCTTTAGTTTTGCATGTCAGCTATGTGACTATACATACTAAAATTACAACCAAAATACTTCTTAGCATCATAAACTGTACATCAAAATTACACTTCTTAAACTGTGTTGTTGTTAAATAACCTTAGACTTGCTTGTGTGATTTCTGATACTGTATGACAGTCTATCTGTTATTGATATTAATCTATAGAAGTACAGAAAACAGGCTTTAGAAACCAAAAAAGTGTGTGATTTCTTAATCTGATTAAAGGCAACTGTGGGATTTACCCTTGCACAATGGAAACTATTCTTGATTCTATTACTTGTTAAGGGCTGTGTAATGGAACCTGACGAGATGATATGGATCATGACAAGATTCAATATACTGCGATACTATAAACAAAGTGATATTTTTTTTATTTAAAATTTCCATTTTAGGAAACCTATCAGCAGTGTGAACTTAAACTACTTGTTAACATTGGAGTGGAAGAGTCTAACAGCTCTAGACAGAGTAGACCACTGCTATCTAGTGGTCGGGGGTTTAAACACAGCATAAAATTAACCACCAATTAACCAATTAATCAGCCATCAATATTTGCATCTAAATTATTAATTTCAAATTTAATATTGCATTTCTGAGAATCAATACAGCATCATAAAACATAACATTGCACTACTCAAGTGTATCAATAACTTTTACACCTCTACTTGGTAGTTACACTAGCTTTGTAGTTTTAATGCAAAACTAGTGAAGGAACACCAAACAAATTTCGGGTAAACTATAGTTTGCTCAGAGGGAAAACTGTCGACCTTAAAATGCAATTATTTTCACAATACCAAGCACACTAAGCTATATATAAATTTGTCCATTTATAGGCTTTAATTTAAGTAGATGAACTCTAATCTTCTTACTGTGTAAGATTGCTAGCACAAGCCCAAATGGTAATCAGGGCTAGTATCAAATTTCTCTGAGCCAGAAGGCTGATCCTGGATCAGGTTTAAGCAATCATATCCAAATGTATACGGCGAGGCCTACACTGACAGGATCGTCACATGACCCTAGATCAGCACTGTTACTCTAAGAGTGGCGATACGTCTATATGGGCCTGGTGTTGGTTTCCCTTAAGCTTGCCTGAGGGGAGTGAGCAGTTGTGTAGTTTGTGGAGTGAGCATATGTAGAATCCCTGCAGCAAATCACACATTCACTGACATCGCCTGGTAGTGTCTGAGATTTTTCAGGGCTGTGAGGGGTAGTTGAGAGTACTGAAACCTTTGCTTCTGTGTGTTTGAAGTATGTTGGGTGTGTATTTGAGTGTGTCTGCATTTCATTATGTGGGTGAGCTCTGAATGCGTGTGCCCCAGGACTGAAACATGACCCCACGTGCCGTTTGATAACAGGACACCTTAAGGTTTGCGTGTGTGCACGCGTGAGAGGCCAGAAAGCAGTGCTACTGGCTGTTCTCTATGCTAAGCTAGCTAATCAATAATATGTACATTAATTATATCACCAAACCTAGAGCACAACACATCATCATGGAGTGCAGTGTAGAGCTGGTGTATTAAAACAGTAGTCACCTAAATTAGTCCAGACTTTTCTATTGAAAAATGTTGTCAAAACCTTTCTCAACCTGATCAAACCAAATTCAGCTCTTACATAAGGTCTCACAGATAAGGAGATGTGGTTTAGGACACAATTAGTAAAAACTCAATGCTTCAAACAACCACTTCAGACAGCAGCAGGGCTGGTAGAAGACTAATTTTGGATCAGACTGCTCTTTGTTTATGACGTTCATCACCAAAACTGACTCTCACCACTTCCTACTCTGAGGTAATGACGACAAATACAGCATTCAGCTAAACAAATTTTTGTTACTATTTAAACCCACAGTGTGCTAAAGCACATCAAGTTTGTCAGACCTAAATTAAAATCTGAATGTGCTTTCAGTGGGTTTAGAAGCTTTTCTGATGTATTTTGTTGACTATAGAGTTCTAATATTTGTTAACCTTGTTAGACTTGCAGCTCCAGCTCTGAAATTGGACTTCAAATATATCCTTGCAAGTGACCAAAGTGAAAAGACCAAATAATTTATACATAACAGTGATGCTTTCAATGACACTGTTACCTATTTTACGCCGTTTTTCTAGTTCCTGGCTGCAGACATAAGCCAGAGTGGAACTGTAGTACAGTAAAGGTATTTTAATATTGAACACTCGTTCAATATTCAGAAGTGTGCTTTTCCTCACCAGTTAACAAAACACAAATTCACCAGCACAGATACTGTGCTGACTAACTACAAGCACAATCTTTACTAATCTACACTTGTTATGATAAAGCCAGAATACAGCCGCTTAGCTTTGTGTTTGTGCTCCAGAGGCTGCACTGTTAGGGACCATCTCACAATTACCAGAAGAAATGTGAAGTGTTTCAGTGTCTGTAGCCAATGTCACTCGCATTAAGCACACAAAACATCCATGTGACTTACATCATTCATTTTAGACATTTTCATCATTGTTTCATGTTTTTTTTTTTTTTTTTTTATGAGTAATAATATAACATACATGAATCTTCATACATATTCATATTGTGTCATTTTTCTAACATTTGTTTTATATACAAATAAAAAAAATAATCAGGTAAACTCATGTTATTAAACCTAATGATGTCAAACCAACTTAGTAAAATAAAGACATTCATTGCTGACTAACTACAAGACTTGTTTTGGGAAATAGTTTAGTTAATTTTATAATGATGTATGTAAATTTCATTTTGGCACTTCCTTAATATTTACCCAATTGTCCACTTTTCACAGATGTGACTTTAGATTAAACTTTTGCCAATGTGACTGCACACAAAAGAATTTGATCTCCGCATTTAACCCAACTGTGTAGTGAAGAACACACACTAGGCTGTGAACATGTGCCTGAAGTGGTGGGAAGACCTATTAACAGTGCCCGGGGAGCATTTGAGGTTAGGTGCCTTGCTCAAGCATACTTCAGTCATGACCTGCCCGGGGATCGAATTGGCAACCTTCCAGTCACAAGATCCCTACCGACCAGGCCATGTCTGCCAGTAAGCCAAGACATTTTGAGAGTCCAAATGTTGCTTTTTTAGCATGATGATGATGCTAATAAGTTTCATCATTTACATGAATCCAGTCATTTCCTCCAAATACATCAACAAAACTAGTCTGTGTGTTTTAGAACATAGTATGACTGAGTTTTGTGTGTCCACCATCTTGGTCAAAGACTCAGAGTAGGAAATGCTGATCTAGAATCAGTTTTAGTGATGATGACCTTCATAAACATTGAGGAATCTGATCCATGATAAGTGAAGAACAGTCCCTCTGGTGTCTGAAGTTGCTGCCCACTACTGAGATTTTATTCATTTTCACATTTCACAGTAAGTCATGCTGTGTCCTAAAACACATTAACTTGTCTGTGAGCCCTTAATTAAAGCTCTGGGTATGGTCCGAGCATGGTGTTGGTAATATAGTTTGATGGAACATCTGGGCTTATTTAGTCTACTGTTAAACTCTAGCGTTTGTTAACTTGAGCCAGGCAGCTTCAACTCCAGAAGCAAAATTTGGATGCCAAACAGGTCTTAGCTGATCAGCTACTTCATGAGTAAATGGTAAATAGGAAAAGATTTGAGTGAACCAGTCTGTTATTGAGAAAAATAAACACACGGCGATAAAGAAACAAGTCTTCATATTAAAAATAGATCAGTTGTTAGGCTAGCAGCGAGGACAGATTGAACACTGTAGGTATTTCCAAAGGTTGTTTGATATATTTAACAGTGAGCACTGTTAGGAGAGAAAAGGGGAACACTAAACAAAAGTGTGAATCCTGTCTGGACAGGACCAGATAGATAAGTTTAGTGGTATATGAATGAGAAATGGACAAAATCTAAATAATTGAATCAAAATAACATTTGAAGATGTGTTGTCACTTTCATGGTACTGTTTCAGAGACTCAAGGTTTCATTTATGCTGACTATACTGGCTGTACAAAACCCAGTGAAGAAATATGATAGACTGTCATAGCCATACATTACTACAGTCTATTGCATTACAACTAATAAACTGAGTGAATATTCATCATCTCTGATTACAGCAGCAGTATTAATCACCCCTAATTTTAGCATCCTCGGTTCTATGACCAAGCCACAGCAGGCCTCCCTGTCATGCCCAGACAAACATCCATACTAAAACACTGAAACACACACACAAAATCTATTTATATCACTCACACGAGCAAAGTCAGAAGACCCTGTATGTGCAAATCCTCGTCTCCCTCTCTCTCACACACACTGCCATACAAATGCACACATATGCACACACTCCTGCCCCCATCCTCTCACACACTCAGTTCTATTTATACCACCAACACACACACACAGACACAATCTAACAGCACAGAAGAGCAAGACGACCCCAACAGATTCTCCTTCTTGCCATGTCTCTCTCTTTCAGACACATAGCTTTCATCCGCAGTGCATAATCATAGGCTGTCATTGGTGAATGGATGACACCCTGACAACACTCATCCTGTGTAAGACATTAGATCATTATTTGATCATTTGTTTTGCACCAGAGCTGCTTTATATTCTGATGTGCAGGTCACTGATTCTTCTCTTGGGGAGAGGTAATCTGTTAACAGCTCTCTGCTGCAGAATGGCTTAATCATTAATAAAAACAGTGAGCCTATTAAAACCCAGATGTTAAGATACAAAAAAGCTCACATTCATACATGCAGAATGGAGCACGCCCTTAATCCACTGCACCTCTTCTGATGGGGCTATATTAAACCAAGCCATCAGACAGGACACACCCAAGTCACACTATTGCTAAGGAAATAGAAAAGGAAACCACCAAAATAAAGTTCTCCAAATGCATAATTAATGAAAAACAAGCCAAAGCTCTCACATAAACAACATAAGCCACTCAGATAAAAGTAACAGTAGCAGAAGTGTAGCGATTCACAAAAGTTAGTTCAATAGTCAAACTATATTTCAGAGAATTAGATCAACTGACTGGCTTCTTAGCATCAATGCCCTGAGCTAACAGCAGCCACAAGCAAATGCACTAGCTAGGTCGACAAAGCATCATAACACAACTCAAAATATTGTACTTTTACTGCCACAGTGCAACTGGGCAATATGACAATACTGTTACTGTGATTAATTACAACTGTAAAGTAAAGAAGTACCAAGTTGCACATGACTAGACGGGAGTGTATTAAAGGTGTAAGAAAACATCAATACACTTTTGTGATACTACAGCAACTCTCAAACACAGTAGAGTGGAACCTCAGTTATCGTTTGCCCTTTTTATTGCTGACTTTTTCAGGGAAATTTTGTCCCAGTTTTCATTCATCCTCCTGGTTTTCATTGGCATGCCCATGTGAATCGCTGCTAATTTCACAAAAGCCAAAGCATCTACCCACGCATTCGACGTTCATTCCGGCTTTACACCCAAGTGACGGCACACAGCTCTACTGCCTGAAAATGGCTATGAAAACAAATAGCGGCCAAGAACCCCAAGAACAGGTGTACAAGACAAAGGCTGCAAGCTGGGCCACACCAGCATGCACTAAAACGCTGCGTATTCAAAGAAGAGTGATGTTAAATGTTCTCATGGTGTTATGTATGTAAAACTATAGTTATTCTATATAAAATGTATTTTTGTTAATATTTTTGGAGCATCTGGAAGAGATTAATGTGATTTACATCATTTTTTATGGAAAATATTGGTTCAGTTATCGTTCGTTTCGGTTATCACCAGACACTTTAGAACTGATTGGTGAAAACCAAGGTTCAATTGTATTGATTTTTAATTGACAGTTTCCATGGGAGTTCATATAGTGTTGTATTTAAACCCCTGACCATTAGACAGCAGTGTTGCAATCTATTTTCAGCCATTAGACTCTTCCACTTTAGCATAAACAAATAGTGTAATGGTGCACTGCTAACAGTTTTTCTAAAATTTCATTTGTTAAGAAAAAAATATCATCTTGCTTACAATTTCACTATATTGAATAGCACTGGGTATATACTCAGGGGTGCACATAATATTTTTGGTCTAGTTCTCAAAGGAGCACCTACAGATGTTGCTTGGTGCTCACCTTTTACAATGCTTGAAAATACTACAAGCGTTGATCATCACTACCCTCCTGACATCCACTGTTTGGAGCCATGCTATCTCCTGCAGCCATTTTTAAGCGAATACTCTTTTTTTCAACTTCAGTCTCAGTCTGGCGTTTCTTTGGAGGTGGTGGAATACCAAAGTAATGACTTAATGTAGCATGTTTCCTAGACATGCTGATGAATCGGTGGAAATCTTAAATCCAGTGAAAAAACAAGCTAGTGCTAGTTATCAATTAACTACTCTCTTGAGCCCGCCTATGTTACCGTCAGGGTTGCCAGGTCCATCAAAATTATTCAGCAAAAGTCAGTCTAAAACCCGCCCTTCAGAAGTTTAAACTAGCTAAAAAATATATGTCTGTCACACATTTGAGGCAAATGGCAAAACAACTAAGAGTGTACGACTTAGTATTTTGTTTATAAAAGATTTATCATCAGTCCATCAAACCTTTTTCTTTATCCCAGTCCTTGCAATACCGCCTCCCGTATTTCACCATTTACAATATTAGCTAGTGACTTTCTCTTCACCTTCTCTCTCTCTTTTCTTATATTATGTTCTCTTCGTTGTTATTGTTGTATTCAAACTTCCTTAGTGTCGACTTTGTACACGTTTGCCCGCCGTGTTGAAGTAATATCCTAGGCAACCGGCCGCGGCAATTTTTAAAAGTTACCCAATAAAACGCATCCCGCCACCCTTGAAAGTTCACCCGCGACTGGATTTTCAACAAAACAATTTGGGGTGAAAACCGCGAACCTGTCAACTCCGGTTACCGTGGCCAAACATAGTCAAGTAAATGGTGCGCAAACACGTGTCACGTTGTAATTCACATTGCACATCGTTAATTTTGACCACGCATGCGCACCACTTATGTGCATCCCTGTATATAATGATTCCACATTCTTGCAAATATCCAGTCGCAGTGGGGCCATACATCTATTTTAGTCTATTTTAATGTAGCTTTAAAAATGCTTTTTATCTTTTTCATAAACCTCAGAAAAATTAAATATTGTGATACATATTGTATATTACAACATGTACATTAACACTGCCCATGACAAATCCCACTTGTTAAGGCTGAGTTTTTGCAGCGATCAAAAATGACTCAGGAGCTGACGAAGCTGCCAATCTGACCAGCAGCCTGGCAGAAAGAAAAGCAGAAACGTGGGAAAAGGATGAGAGGGGAACAAAGGGAGCTGGAGAGGGAGATGAGGAGTGGCATGCCAGTGTTAGCAAACACCACTTTCCAGACTCGCACCGAGACGCTAGAGGGAAGCCGACACAATCTGGTGATGTCACTGAACATGCATGATTGGCTCTTCAGGAGGCTGAAGCCCCTCTGTATGGCAAACAGTGTCGTCAGCTTACAGCAGGCACCAACAAGAATCAAGTTAATGACACCCTAACAAACCCAACAACTGTTACTTACATTTAACAATAACACATTCATCCTTTAAAATGTGTATCATGCAAAGTCATAACATATATGAATTGAAATTATGAATGACTCTATATACCGTATTTTAGTAGTGATGCACTGTATTAGCATAACGATTAGCCTATTACAATCTGTACTATGTACTATTAACCTTTAATGTATTTATGCACTTGGCTAACAAAACATGATAACCTTATCCGTGTTCTGCTAAGTAAAGATGCTAGCCCTGACAGAGGGATATTTCACAGTGGAAGATTTCTCCTAAAGCCCAAAGCGAAATCAAATGTGAACATCTCTTACCTTTCCTGCTCTTAGACAGACTTGACTTTGGAGCTTATGTTGTCTGGCTATACTATTTTTTGACATATCCCTCTGGCCTACCAGTCCTCACTGTTCAAGCTATCCACCAAGGACAAGAGACTAACCTGTACAATATGAGCAGAATATACACAGTATATTCAACCTGTTGCAACAGCACTCTAGAGGAGAAAAGGCCGATATAATACTCTTCTAATTTTCTAATACTCATAGAAAGAGATTTTTGTTTCTAAAGTATTTCTATTGCACCTTGAATCTTGTATTTCAAATGTGTGGCTTGGCATGACTAATAAAAATGTAAAAAAGAGATACAAACTCAGCAATAAAACTTAAGACATAAATATTATCTCTCACTAGTCAGTCTAGACAATGCAGGACAGCCCTGACATACACAGGATCAGTATGAATAACAGGTCCAGGACTGTGTTGTTTTTCTTTTTGAAGTTCCTTCGACTTAGTTAGTGGATGAAAACTGCAAGACTAACAAGGTAACCTCTCGCCTCCCATAAAACCCATGTTCCCTTTCCAGCCCCAGACTCCAACACAAAAGCCAAAAACGCAGCACACACAAAGCCCGTATGCTCTGACCGCCGTGCTGTCCTGCTCTACCAATTAAAGCTGAGGCAGCTCTTATCTTGACAAAGCAGGGCCTCGCACAAATTAGCTTCAATTTAGCCCAGAGAAACGGAAACTGGCACACTGGCCAAAATAGCACTGAAATCACAAGGGTGAGGCAGGACTAGCAGGTTAAATCCAGCTGCCATAAATGTGCTGAGACAATAGGGGGTACATATAGACAAGATCAGGACAGAGCAAAGGCAAAAGTGGGTGTTTTTGTCTGCAGTAAATCATTATGCAGAACCCAAACACACCACTGTCACATCTCAACTCCAAGCACAAGTGATCAAAACACTCCCATGGACACACAATGATGTTGTATTGTGTAATGAAATCAGTATTACAAGAGGTAGATAACAGAGCAGAAATGCTTTAGCCCACCATGGGGTGTTAGTAGTGGGACTAATCTGTAAGACTGAACACTTATCTCTGTTGTTACCAACCAAGATCACATACAAAACAGAGCAGTAAAGGAGACACGTATACATATACACCAACAAAGAAATGGTGTAATGTGAGAGCTGACAAAGCATCAGATGGCACAAAGGAATGTAATCAGAAACAGCGGCACTTGATTCTGACACACCGAGCAGTTTTGTTCATCTATAATAGGAATGTCACAGTTCTAACAGTACTGTATGTTCGAGACGTTGGCTAAATATGCCTGTGGATGTTTGTAATGGACAGTGAAGATCTGTATTCCTATGACCATTTGAAATGCTCCTATTTACAATGGACCGACGAGCTCTAACAGGATCATAAATCCCCCCGTGCACCGCCAGCCTGTTTGCTCGGTATTGCAGCAGGCAGGGCGAAGCGAGTTCACTACCGGAGAGCTTATAAAACCAACAGGGCCGCTTAACCCGATGAGGAAGGTTTCACTGCGTTTCATCAGAGCACAGGACACGACTAGTTAACATCTGCAAGGTGGAAAGAGTGCAAAAAGACTTTGTATGGCGGAACTGTCAAAAACACAGTGATTACAGGACTCTAAACAACTTCAAATGTTTAGTATTTTTACCATAAACACAAGTTAGCACACGCTCAACTTCAGTGGCTTAAAACATATGTAGACATAACTTGAAGCGCTTTGCTACAATCACACAACATAAAAAAAATATTGTTCAGACTGTCAGCACAAATCCGATTTTTCAAGACATCAAGATTGTTCAGAATGATTTTTAGTTAATCTGGACAACCAAAAACCACATTCCAGATCTAATCACTTGAAAATAACAGTGCGGACAGTCGTCTCAAAAGATGTGATGTTAAAGAAATGCGATTTGTCTGCAGTCTGAACGCAGACAAAGTTGTTTTGGCTCGTTTAGATATTAGGCCGGATTGCGGCAGCGCTCTTGGTGAGAGCAAGCTGGCCACAAAACCATCCAATCTCCCCGACTCCCGTGTTTAAAAATACCCCACAGAATGAGACGGTTATGCACGAGTGTTTATTTAGCTTCATAGCTACTGTATCTGCCTTGTTACCTGTTAGCCGGTGTACGGCTTGTTAATGCTCCCTTGCTTTGAATAACGTGCTAAAAATATAACAAGACGATTAATTTGAGGAGAAAAACAAGGCTTAGCATGGCTTATAATGCTGCTGAGAAAAGAAGTCAGCGATAAAAGTAGAGTTTCATAGCCAAACAACACTAGCTTGTTTAGCTAAGTAGCTAGCTTGTGTCGCTAGCCGAACGTTTAGATGTGTTTGGCTGTAAATCTGTCACCCGTTCGGGCTTATTCTTCCCTCTTTTGAAACAAAGCAGAGAGACGGAAAAGCAGTTCGGGCTAGATCGGGGAGATGACACACACAAATTCACTCTCACACAAACACACACAACAACACACAAGCTGCCTGTGGGGCGGCCGAGGCCCGAAAGCCAACGACCGAAACAGCGCAAGAGAGTTGCTGTCATGTCTGTGTACCTTTATAATGTACCCGCAGATTATTCTGCGAGAGCCCGATGTAGCTGTACTTATCCTTGGGGCTCCAGGATCGGGGTAAAGGGGTCTCTTCCTCGTTCACGGCCGGGTACAGCCGCTTCAAACGTTCGCTCAGCTCCCGTTCTTGGTCATTTGAAGCAGGATCCCCTGTTAACAGGCTCCCTGCTCCAAGTTCTGCCATTTTCCCCTGTTTTTCTTCTAATTCCTACCCTGTTGTGTCAATCCGCTAAAAGGGGGAGAGCGATAGACTGTGCAGAAGCAGCAGTAGCGATATCCCCGGATAAGCAACGCTCTACAGTGAACCGCGCAAAGACGTGTGGGTAATGTAGTTAAAAATAAGATCTATAGCAATACACCATGTACGGGTGTGAACTACAGCACCCATAAAAGATAAGAGGCAGAAGAGAGAGAGAGTGTGTGTGTGTGAAGTAGAAGCCCAGTACATGTAGATTAGGAATTAATCAATGCTGGTTCGTAGTAATTTCTTTCTTATTTGACCAAAAGCTTGATGCGACAGGCATACTTTATTTATGTGAAACAATATCACGGTTCTTTCGTTTATGAAGACAATTTCTCACAAAACAAATTTACTAAGTATAGTACAACTCTTTATGTAACCGAGATCATAATAATCCTTATGTCTTGCCAATCATTATGAGCCTCAGTACATTTGGCGCAGACTGGCCACACTGTGGAGGCCTTGTTTTTTTTTAACGATAACCGACACAGTTTGCAGCGATTACACAGGATATCTAAGTAACACTATTCTTGGACTTCAGTGACGTCATATAACAATGTTTTTTTTTCATGAACAATATGCACAATTACATATTGATTAGATTTCTATTATTTGGCAACTAGAAGATGTATAACTGCTATAAAGTTATGATTATTTTTAACACGCGGTTCACTGTGTAAAAACAGAAACGCTGTGCAGCAAACAGGCTCAGAAAAACAAGTCTGGGGGTCATGCGTGATATATATAGGAGTGTTAAGCGTTGCCTTGATGGAATGTTATTAAAACAGGAATATTAGCTAGCGCTGATACCAGGAATAAAAAAAACGTGTTTGTATGCATACAAAAATGTAAAGAAAAATCCAGATACTGGTGAAAGTATAATATTTGCCGCTAACAATTAATCTCCATTTTTATCAGGCAGGCCACGGTCTCCTTAAATTTGCGGTCTTTACAGGGTCCTTCGATACCATGGTGACCACTTATAAACAAAAACAATTCCGCGCGGTGAGGTTTTGTTAAAGTGAAGAGAGTTTTTATTCGGATATATTTCTGCATGTCGATACAAAAGGAGACTCGATTGCCGCCCCTGCCAGCGCCTGAAAGGTAAGTATCAATGTGGTTTCGCAAATATTAGTGAAGTCACAAGAAAGCGAATTCAAGTCAGTTAGAGCTGAGGCGACAATCTGAAATGACAGATCTGTCACAGCCTGCTGTTCGGTTCCTGACTTCACATTTAGTTACTTTAGTTAATGCAGTGAAGCCATTCAAAGCTTTTCTGTTTAGTGATTTTATGCTTCCGAAATGTTAAAATATTGACTTTCGTTTTGTTTTTAGAAATATGGCGCACAGAAAATGTCACAAACAAAATATAAACCTGAAACTGGCTTAACCGAATCTATGTTTTCTCAAGTAAAATAAACACAATTATCTCTCAGGTACTCAAATATCATATCTGTTAGGGCCACATCTACTCCTGTTTTCTTGTGACAATTATTAGATTAGATTAAATTGAACTTTTGCCAGTGTGATTGCACACGATGGAATTTTACCCCCTCATTTAACCCACCCGTGCACTGAAATACAAACACTATTGAACACACTAGGCTGTGAGAACATGTGCCCGAAGCAGTGGGCAGCCCTATCCACAACGCCTGGGGAGCAGTTGGTGGTAAGGTGCCTTGCTCAAAGGTACTTCAATCATGACCTGCCCAGTAATCAAACCGACGACCTTCCGGTCACAATACCAGATCCCTAACCACCAGACCACGATTGTCCCCTTTTACCTTCCTCCTACCACTGTACACCATAATTCATTCCTTTGTTATACAGTGTTGTTGTTTCCACTACCATGTGCATTAGCTACATTACCTGATTTTTAACTTAATCTGAATATTTGCTTGTGTATTGTGTGTTCTGTAATTATATTGTCTACTACATATCCTTGTATAGTTTGTGTATACTATGTATGCTATGTATATTGTGTATTGTTTGCAAATTATATGTACATTTGTATATAATATTAGACAGGCTTCAACAGCCAGATATAAGTTCCTTGTGTGTATCAACATACTTCGCCAGTACTGATTCTGAATCTCAGCCCTTGAGCTAATAGTATGTCATAGTATTATATCATACTATTATATAATAGTATATAATGTAGTCATATATTGGACAAATGGAATCAAATGTAAAAAGTTTTGTCATCTTTTGTCATTTACAGATTTACAGTGCAATTTGATTATGAATAAAATTATAGAAAATTATAGGCAATTAAATAAATTAAATAGGCACTGTTAAAATTAATCCACTATATATATATAAAAGCTATGTAATGTCGCCTTAAACTAATCAGAACAATTGCTGTAACATTTTTTCTTATTACACTATATTTACTTGGATATGAAAGCTTTAAAAATGCATGTTTGGTATTCTGTAACAGGAGTGTCATTACATACCTTACATTTCATAAATGGCTAATTATTTAACTGTCTGTCACCTGATTGAAGGTGTTGTCTTGTTAAGTGCCATGCTGTTAATTTATGCTGCTCCTGTGTTTCAGGACTTCATCAGGGAAGGGGAATCAATGGCAAGTGAGGTCTCTTTCAAAATTCCTCAAAGTAAGTTACCTGTGACCTATATTATGTCATGCACTAACTAATGTGGTTGAAAGAATACAGTTTTGTCTTTGTCTCACATGACTTCATTTTAAATGACACTTATTTTATTTCTTTCAGACTAAAGGTGCTGACACCTCTGGCTACCTTTCAACTTGGCCTGCCCATGTCACCTCTCAGATTGTCCAGCAAAAGTATTCTTTATCTGGAAATAACTTAATTCATGGGTATGTTTTTATGTGTTGACATACAACATACCAGTTATTATACATCCAACACACACAAAACACCACAATGTGATATTCCCGTGATATATCACAAATCAACCACCAATTTAAAAAATCATGAACGTATGAATTTCAGTTTCTGCTGAATGAATAAATTCAATATATATCATCTGCATATTAGATGGAGTCTGTTTGTTGTGTTTTTTTTTCCAGTGCAAAGCATTGTGCTTTAAGTACTTCCATGATGGTGGATTACCTTCTTTCTATGACAGAAATATTGTTTCACATTATGAATGACAAAAGAAAGCTAATATTTTAAATTAACATTACACATAGAAGTGTCAACAAGAATCACATTGTTTAAAATTATTTTGGAAAGTAATTTGGAAAGACTTACATTTTCCTTGCTTCAGCATGATTCTTGAAACTATTGTAGTTTTTCACTCATAAGAAGAGGCATCTTTTTATATAAAACAATTGCATAACATAGATATAGTCAAGTCTACTCTTGAAAGAACATTTCTTAGCATATTATTGTAATTGTTGTGATTAATCCCTAATGATCAGACTAGTTCATACCTAGTTTATAATTTATATGACCACTGAGTGTGTGTGTGTGTGTGCCTTGTTGTTAACCTCTGCACTATGAGCCTGTAACCAAAAGCAAATTCCTTGTGTGTGTGAGCATACATGGCCAATAAAGTCTGATTCTGATTCTGATGTTTTGTGCTGTAGATGTTGTGATGAATTTGGAGGCTCAGTATCAAAGCCACGTTTCCTGGAACAACTAGAGTGTTATTTGAAGAGAGAACTGACATCTCTAGACACGCTCAGCCCTAAACTCCAGGAGCACAAACTTCAGGTTTATGCTGCACACTCATATATTAACTACATATTCTCAAATATATCAGAGATTTATTGTTAAATGGAGCTGTTGTAAGTATTCATCATTTAGCAAATAATACATTACCTGCTTGACAATTTGAATGTATTATGTAATAATGATCATTATGTCTGTTCTTTGAAGGTGTACAGAGAAGTTTTTGACTGTTTTATTGAGGAATTTAAAACATATAAGCCACTGCTGTCAGCAATCAAAAATGAATATGACATCACTCTAGGTATTTATGCTTTTTGCTCTAAATTATTATATGATGTAATTCAATGCATTGCCTAATAATTACTTTTTAACAGAGATATTTTGCATGTTTTATAGAGCATTAAAATAAAACAAATTACTAAACTACTTGGACACCTGAAGATTTAAAGATCCATGTTTGAGTTCTTAGTCAGACATCTACTCAATTAACTAACTCCAGGGCACAGATTAAGTCTAGTCTTGGACTGAACTTGGACTAAACTGAAATTGAAATAGGAGTTGATTTAAGTTAGATCTGGATCTAGAAAGTCAGCCATGCATGTAAGAATACTTGCAGAATGTACTAAAGGCTTTCAATTTCATTCTGACTGTGTGTTTTATTAATAATGTTTTGCGCTGTTGGATCAGCGTATTTGCAGGAGCAGATTCGTGGATTGGAGCCTCTTCGTGCTCAGTTGGTGCTGTTGTCTGAACAGTGTGAGAAAAAGATTCTGAGTTATAGGGTGCAGGAGAGGACTGAAATCAGGGGTTTGAAACATGAGTGCCTGCATCTACAGCAAGTCATTCAGAACATGAAGGAGCAACAGAGAGCTTTACAGACCCAGGTTTGTTCTGCTCTATCATTGTGCATTCTGATCCATCATTACCATTATTTATATGATGAAAGAAAAACATATTTTGTAACAGGGGTAGATGGACATAAGATATGCTATTAATAAAAAAAAATTATATAATGAATAAATAATTTATATGACTAAATTGTTTATGAGGCATAGTGTGATGTATCTGGTGAGTTCTGAAAATGAATGTGATGCTTGAGATGATGTAGGATGCTTTGAGAATATCTCACTCAGTGTTTGTATGCAGAAGTAAAAGAGATTAATTGCAGGATTATAGCTTATCTCGGTATCTAAAGTGCAACATAATCAGATTGTCCTATTACAGTTCTTTGTACAATAGCATAACAAGTAATTTCTACAGCAGTGAAAGTTAGCAATAACCCATAATTGTCAAAGCAAGAAGTTGCCTGTGTCTATTACTGTAACTAAACTTAGTTGTTCATTGTAAATGCACTGCATCTTTTTAATTCCTTCTGTTGGGGTTTCCTTCAAAGGTTTATCATCTACAGGAGGAACTTGCAGCACAATATCTGCAATACAGGGAGGAGTGTGATGCCCGCAAGTTGCTCATTGCTAATATCAGCAGCATGAGCTACAGCCCAGAGGAGGAGCCTGACCTGGAGCATGATGGTGACAGTCAGTAATACTTAACAGATAATCCTGAGAATCAGAAGATACTTTTGACCACACAGAGGTAGTACAAGTCCTTGATCACAGTTGGAAGAAGTAATCTTGGATTTTGATCAAACTACATTGGAGTGAAATCAACAGTAAAGACAGTACATTAATTCTTCGTTTTTCTTTTAGAGATGCAGTCAGAAGATCCTGTGAAGGAGAAGCTAGCTCTGAAAGTATGTAGAGAAGATCTAACCCGGGCCCAAATGGAGCTGAACCGCTTGCATGCAGAATATGGTGATGTGGTTCCTCGTAGAGACTGGGAGAATCTAGACCGCATGTACAAGGAGCATGTGCTAAAGGTTAAAAATCTATCAATGTTACAGCATAAAAGCATGACTCAGTGTTAAAAATAACAGTGTCTTGTAATATGAAAACATCAAGGAAAGTGTTAGTGTTTTCAGGTTGATTCCAACTGGTGACCATGTGGATCAGTAACAGATAAAGTAACAGATAAACCTGTGTGTATGTGAATACTTTCCAGCATTAAAAATGATCCATGTGGGGGCCCCCCGAGTGGCTTAGCAGGCTAAGACACTGACATTATGACCAGAGGATCGCAAGTTTGAATCCTGGTCATGCTGTTTGCCATCAACAGCCAGGGCCCAAGAGAGCAAAAAATTGGCAGTGCTCTCTCTGGGCAGGTAGATGGCGCTCTCACACTCCCTATCATTTTCACATTGCAATGCCTGCTGGCTCAGGCATCTACTGATTGGTCCATTCAGACCTGGGAACTCTGTGCTTTCCTCTGAGTGCGTTGGCTCCCCAGTGACTGTGTATCAGCGGTAGTTTAAAAAGAGGCGGTGGCCACATCACACACAGCGAAGGAGGCGTGTGCATGTCTTCACCCACCTAGGGTCAGGGACAGTGCAAAGTGATGGGAAGAGCCCCCTAGCAGATGGGATAGGTTAATTGGCTACTACCACATTGAGAAGTGGAGAAAATTGGCAAAAAATATTATTTAAAAAAAGATCCATGTGAAAAGCTCTCAAGAGGAAAACTAAACAGATGTTAAGATCTGACACTGAATCTTAAAGTAGTTTCCTTGTTACAGCTGGAGACCTTAAAATCAGACTTTGACCAAATGAAGTCAGAATATGACACACTTCTGCACATTCACCATCAAGTCAGCCAGCAGAGAGACAGTCTTCAGAGTGAATTAGAGGTCTTTAGAGAAGCCTCCACGCCAAGACCACACTGGGAACAATGTACAGGTAGAGGTCTAAATAAAAACATCCCATAATGTACAGACTGTTACAGTGTACAGACAGTTTAAACTTACATGTTGTTTTTAAGATGTGCTTGGTAGCAGGGTACGTATGTCTGAGCTCTTTGATGGCCAGTCCAGCAAGAAAAGATTGGAAATCCTGTTGGAGGAACTGAACAGCATGGGGTTGGAGCATAAGGAGTTTTTCAATGGTCTGGTGAGAAAGTACCACATAAAATCATAACCTTCAATTCCTTGCTCTTAATTTGAGTTCATATTTTGTGCCAGGTGGCCATTACATGTCACAGTGAAGTTTTATTGTGCCAGGGTACTACCAGTGATGTTCCTGTCTTCCTGCGCTATGAGGGGCAGCTGAAAAACCTCAGGTTGAAGAAAGCTGATGTTATCAGAATTATAAAGGACATATGGAGGGAGAAAATATCTGAGGATGAGAAGGTAGCACCTGTTAGTATAGAGCCATTTGACAGACGTGTAAGATATGCCATGTTAAAATAGGTGACAATATTTATTTTGAATATGTTTTTACTAACAAAGTTGGAAGAGCGCAATGATCTGAAGGAGTTTCTACACCAGTATCTGCAGAGACTGCATGGACAACAGGCAGGAGAATGGGCCTATAGCATACTGGATAGCATCAAGCGCAACCTAAAAGATGACTTCATATGCCTCTTTCATGATATCCTTACCGACAAGGTTAGTGCTTGAACCAAAAGAACCGTTTGTGGGGCTGTTTATCTTTTTTATTTCTCCCATTAAATGTGCTGATTGAGAGGCTGTTTGATTTATCCGAGTATGTCTTGTAGGTGGATGAGAGTTTGTACCACGGTCAGATCCATCTACTCTCTCACCTGCTCAAGGTGCTCATTCAGAGTGACAGCACTGAGAGTGGATCACTAACTGTATCTGAATTTAGGTAAGGGCGATATTTAAAAAAAGCTATTAAGGCCTGGTTTCCTGTAACGTCATTGATGATTTCTTTGTACTCTGTTACATTTTAGTAAATATTTAGTTACTAAGTCTCATTTAAAATTAATACATTATTTTTAAAAATTCTGTTTGTCTCTGTTTTGCTGCTGTTAGCATTTGTGCTTTTCCTGATCAGCCACATTCCTGATTTTAAAGCTTAAATGCTTTATTTTAAACCAAAAGGATAAGAGAAGAATAGTACTAGATGTGTTTAATATGTTATACAAGGAACTCAGTACTTAAGTACTTCTTTTGTATATGTCTTCCCAAATTTTTTTTTTTTTTTTTATGTTCTTAGAATTCTGCTTCAGTCATTAGTTTACAGTGGTAACTATACATTTACTTGATTATGGATTTAGGATACTCCACCCGCTTCTCACTTTGAATAGTTGATGTTCATGTAAAACTGCTCATTTCCAGTGAGGCTCTGAAGACGGCTTTCCCTCTTAAGGGAGCTCAGGACATAGAGGAACTGGTGGTGGCTGCTCAGTCAGAACTGGAGTCAAGTGGAGGGAACATTGCCTATCAGAGGCTATACACAGAGGTGAGCTCTAAAATATGCCGTAAACATCATAAAATGTATCTACAATGGCATGCAAAGGTTTGGACACCGTTATTTGAAATGTCTGTTACTGTGAATAGTTAAGTGAGTAGAAGATGAACGAATCTCCAAAATGCATAAAGATTAAGCATTAGTTTAAAAATGTTAAGCAAGATTAATGTGTTATTTTTGTTTTGTGAAACAAAGAAAAGCAGCGCAATGCAAAGGTTTGGGTACCTCAAAAGATTTGATCTTTCAGATAACTATTACCAAGGAGCTTAATTAACTTGATAAGGATAAAGCTTGTTCACAATAATTTTTGAGATGCAAATTTTAAAGCATTATAAATTTTCTGACTTCTCAAAAAAAGTAGCCATGAACCTCACTAAGCAGCTGCCTGTATTCTTGAAATGTAAAACAATTGATGACCACAGTGCAGGAAAAGAAAGGAAAGCATTTTCAGGTAGCCATTTTCTCAGGTCATAATTACATTAAAAATGGTGATTAACAGCAAGGGTGGAGGCCAGTTCAAAGTCTGAAAGTCAAGAGAACTGTTCATTACAAGAAAGGCAAAACAAAACCTATGTTTGGCTGCAAAGGACCTTCAGGAGTATTTAGTAGAGTCTAGAGTGGTAGTATAACTGTTCTACTGTTCAGGGACACATTAACAATTTTGACCTTTATGGAAGAGTCAGCAGAAGAAAACTGTTCTGCATCCGCGCTGTGCATCTTCACTATGACATTCTTGTGGACTGATGAAGTTGAACTAAATTTTTTGGCTGCAATGAGTGAAGACATTTTAAAAATCTGCAAAATTTAATGTAAAGAACACCTCTACAACTGTTAAGCACTAGTGTGGATCTAGCATGTTTTTGGCTTATGCTGCAGCCAGTGGGACAGAAAATTTCACTCATACAGGGACAATTTTATTAGTTTAAATACCAGCAAATTCTGATCACAGCATGAAATCATCAGCATGAAAAGAGGATGACTTTTTTTAACAGAATAATGATAAGGGGAGTTTTACCAAACATGCACGTGACAACTTTTGCTTAAGTCCAATTTCCTTTTTCTTATTTTGAAATAATAGAAAACTGAAAAACACAGTAAACATGCTTAAAATATTTGTAAAAATGGTCATCATTAAAGTTGTCTTTGTTTTGATGCCTTTTGGAAATAATTTTTTTATGTTCTATTCCATCCATCCATCCATCATCTTCCGCTTATTCATGTCCGGGACGTGGGGGTAACAACCTAAGCAAAGTAGACCAGGTGTCCCTCTCCTCAGCCACTTCTTCCAGCTCATATGGGAGGATTCCAAGGTGTTCCCAGGTCAGCTGAGAGATATAATCTCTCCAGCGTGTCCTAGGTCTTCCCCAGTGTCTCCTCCCAACTGGACATGCCCAGAACACCTCACCTGGGAGGCGTCCAGGAGGCATCTGTACCAGGTGCCCGAACCACCTCAATTGGCTCCTCTCGACATGGAGGAGCAGCGGCTCTACTCCAAGCCTTTCCTGGATGTCCAAAATCTTCACCCTCTCTCTAAGGAAGAGCCCAGACACCTTACGAAGAAAGCTCATTTCAGCCACTTGCATCCGCGATCTCATCCTTTCGGTCATTACCCAAAGCTTGTGACCAGGTGAGGGTTGGAACGTAAACCGACCGGTAAACAGAGAGCTTTGCCTTCTGGCTCAGCTCCCTCTTCACCAAGACAAACCAGTACAGAGCCGGCATCACTGTGGACACTGAACCAAGCCGCCTGTCAATCTCCTGCTCACTCTTACCCTCATTCGTGAACAAGACCCCGAGATACTTAAACTCCTCCACCTGAGGCAAGGACATCCTCCTAACCTGGAGAGAGCAATCCACCTTTTCTCGGCTGAGTACCATGGTCTCAGATTTGGAGGTACTGATTCTCATCCCAGCTGCTTCACACTCAGCTGCAAACTGGTCCAGTGAGAGTGCGAGGTCCTGGTTTGATGAAGCCAGCAGGACCACATCATCTGCAAAAAGCAAATATGGAATATTGAGGTCACCAAACTGGACACCTTCCACCACTTGGCTACACCGAGAAATTCTGTCCATAAAATTTATGTTCTATTCCCAATGAGATATTTTGAACAGACACATCCAAACCAATGCATGCCATTTCATATGGAGAAAAACACTGTGCAATTACACACCTTTCACACTGACTTGTGGTATGATGTGTGCTGTATTTTTTTCCAATGTAAATTATCTAAGTTTTGCTAGTTGACCACATCATATATTTAAATAATATAGTTTGATGTATTGTAAGGATCTCAAAATGGTGCCATCTGAAATGAGACTATGTTTTGTTGCACTACAGGATATGCATGGGAAGCATGGTAAATTCCTTGGCCTTGTGAAAAAGCAGGCAATGGCAGAGAGACATCAGTATATCAACCACCTGAGATCACAACTAGAAGGCAAACCGTAAGGAGTCTGTAATGGCCTCAATTAATGATAATAGTTCATTGAAATTACAGTGGTGCTTGAAAGTTTGTGAACCCTTTATTTTCTATACTTCTGCACAAATTTGGCCTAAAACTTAATCAGTTTGTCACACAAGATCTAAAGGTAGATAAAGAGAACCAGATCAAACAAATGAGACAAAAAACTATTAGAGTTGGTCATTTATTTATTGATGAAAATGATTCAGTATTACATGTCTGTGAGTAGCAAAAGTATGGGAATCTTGAGGATTAGTAAATAATATGAAGGTGAAATTTCAGTCAAGTGTTGTCAATCAATGGGATAATAATAAGTGTTTGCCCTGTTTTATTTAAAGAACAGGGATCTAGCAAAGTGGATACTATAAATTGTTCTGGTGTGATGGTGTATGTCTGTGTATATGGCCAGCTATAGCTTGGTATGCTGTCCTGGATTTGGCTAAATTGGCATAATGCCCTGCCCAGCACTGAATGAAGGGGCAGTGGTACTGATTGCGACCCTGAACTACCAGTTCAGCAGTTGCTATGTTGAGCAATTTTCAAGTATTTTTGCAATACCTTTGTTCGGTTTGGAATATTATTTGAAAAACAAAGTGCACACTGGATTTCAGTGGCTAATATAAAAGTACATACTTGTGTTCCAAAAATGGAAACATTGGCTTTCACTTTTTGTAATGGTAAACAACCTCTTATAGACAATAAATTTTTTTTTTAAAATTAAAATCGCCTATTTTTTTTACATAAATCTTAATATCTTCACAATACATGTTGATATCAATTTGATTCTGCTCAAATAAATTGCACTAACTACATGTCCACAAACCACCAAAATTTTAGAAAGCTACCTATAACCTGTAGAATTTTATAGAAGATTTATCAAAGAATGGGACAGGCGTCTCCAAGTACACAAGTCCAAAAATGGCACACACGTGTATTTTGGTTCAAAACAACTCCAAATTGCCCCAAATTACTCTAAATCACTCTAGATTACCTAAAATTATCAAAATGTTGCAAAATGTAAAAGTATATTTTTAAAAGTATTTATTTTTACATTTTTATTAATAATAATATTTATTTATTATTAATAATAATATAATAATCTATAGTTATATTAACTACAAAAACATCATAATCAAACATCAAATCTTCTCTAATAAGTCTTTGTGAAACAGACAAAAGACTCTGAGTTCAACAGAGTGAGACATTCCAGAGAGGAGCGCACATGTTCATACAACCCCTCCCCCACACACGCTCAGCCTGTTTGTCTTTGACTGCACTGATAGCGCTTTTCCACCAACATGGAACCGGCACTGTTCTGGTTCACGAACCTAATTTTGAACCGTTCGGCGCATTTCCACCAACAAAAATAGCGCCCCGAACCAGGAACGTTCGCAGCGGGAACCAAAAAATACTTGGCGCACTGAGGCGACTCGTAGCGTACAGTGGTCCACTGAAGAAACTCAGTTTTTGTTATCTATTTGGTGTTCTCCGGAGTTTCAGGAGAAACTTGAAGGGAGTATTAGAAAGGAGAAACTCTACAGCGAGCTGGTGGAGGATTTAGCTCGGGCAGGTTTTGTTCGTTCAAGAGAGCAAGTGATAGATAAGCTAAATAAGCTAAAAAAGGACTACAGAGATTCTAAAAAGGAGCTATCGCACAGTGGAGCTGGACGAGGGAATGTACCGGCTCTAGATTTGACTTGTGAAGTGAAACAAGCATTTGTACCAAGAGCACAAATGCTCGCAAGTAGTCGATGCGCTCCGGCATCTTTGTTTATAATTCCGCTTTGTTGATGACGTACACCGTGACGTATCCTCGGTTCAACTAGTGGAAATGTGGGCTGGTTTACTAAAAAGCACAGAGGTTCTCATAAGCCCGAACGGCACCAGTTCAAAAACCAGAGTTATTTTGGTGGAAAAGTGCTAAGAGAGACCTGAAGACTTAGTGTTTCTTCAAAATGGCCACCTCCATGTCTAAACATGAGGTCAGCTCATTATTATTCAGCATTGAAATTCACCGTATGCTGCATTATTTGCATAAGAGCTTATGCGTAAATGGATTTACATACCGATTCAAACCGGCCATTTAGAACGCTTTGCTCTTTACGCCTTCGAATATCTAAGGCTCCAGTTGGCTGAGCGATTCACATGACGGCTCGTTTGAAAGGGAAAGGGGTCATCTATTGGCTGGTAAAGGTGTCAGCAAACTAACATCAGCCCATCTGAAGATAGATGGGCTGGAACACATTCAGCAGACAAGGTACGCTGGAGAGACGCTCCATACAGACTCACGGATTAAAAGTGTGCAGTTTAAAAACTCTCTGCTGTATTTTGAAGAGGACATCTTTAAGAACATGTTAGATGGTGTGAAGAGTTGATATTTGCAAAGTTTATTGATTATTTTTGACGGAAAAGGTCATGAAGTATCCAAGCCAGCGCCCCCTGGATTGTCTACTTTTGAGGTTAGTTGCTGGTTAACTCTTATAAAACGCTGGTTTTTATGGTTTAAAGGCTATGGTATTGTTGTGGCAGTTGTTTTTCATGATATAAAGCTGTTAAACTTGTACAAAGAGATTTGGGGTGGACAGAGCTGAGAGCTAAAGCTGGTGTGCTTTTTTTAATGGAGGGGGCGTGCGCCGCCGCGCACTCCAGACAAAGTTAATGATCATATTGTTTAGAAGTGTGCAGTTTAAAAACTCTGCTGTATTTTGAAGAGAACATCTTTGGGAACATGTTAGATGTTGTGAAGAGTTGGTATTTGCAAACTTTTTGGTTTATTTTCGATGGAAAAGTTCATGGTCTATCCAAAAATACGAAACTTCTGTTGTGTTTATGTGAGGCTAGCACGCTGTTTAACTCTTCTAAAACGCTGTTTATGGTGTTTAGAGGCTATGGTGTGGTTGTGGCACTTATTATTTATCATCTAAAGCTCTGAAAGTTTTAAAAAGGGATTCGGTGTCGATAGAGTTTGGCTAAGTGTGTGCGTTGCGTCTCTCAGCCTACAGACAGTCAGGGTGAGTCATCCGCCCCACCTGCTGAGCGGTCACACACACAAACATATACGCACACACATAGTGGACGGTCTCCTCTCTGAAACTGAAGTGAAATTATTTTGATTAAAATATTTGTTTATTTGTTATTATTTAAATTGTCTGAAGACGCCATTTTGGTTCTGCATGCGGAACCAACTACGGCAACTACAAAGATGGATGGATGGAAGTCTGATCTTCACAAAACATTTGTGGAAGTGTATGATGGCATGAACAAAAGACATTTCTGAGAACTTCAGAAGAGTTCTTCATACTCATCAGGCTGCAAATGGTTAGAAATCCATCTCTAAACAGTTTGGATTCCATCAATCCACAGTCAGACAGAATGTGTACAAATGGAGGAAATTCAAGACCATTATTTTCCTCCACAGGAGTGATAAAACAACAACGATCAATCCATGACCAAGGTGTGTAATAGTCTGTGAGGTTACAAAGGAACCCACGGTAACTTTGTAAGTGCACAATCAGGAGAACACTGAAAAACAAGGTTATTGGAACAATGTTTTGTGGACAGATTAGGTCAAATTAGGTCAAACTTTTTTATTTTGGGTAAATTAGAAGCGTTATGTTTGGAGAAAGGAAAACACAGCATTCCAGCATAAAAACATAATTTCATTTGTGAAACATGATGGTGGTAATAGGGTCAGCTTGCTGTCATTAATGGAACTGTGAATTCTGGATTATACCAACAAATTCTAAAGGAGGTGAATCTTAAGAGAACATGGCTGATGCAGCAAAAAATATGCCTAAGCACAGAAGTCATTCTAACAAATTATAGTTTAAAGAAGAATAAAGTGTAATATTTTGTCTCATTTCTTTGATTTGGTTCTCTTCATCTACTTTTAGGACTTGTGTTACAATCTGATTAAATTTTAAGTCAAATTCATGCAGAAATCTAGACAATTCTAAAGGGTTCACAAGCTTACAAGCACCACTGTACATTAATAGAGTTCAGTTAACAAAATCGGACATTAAAGAGGCCATTCTCAAATTTTTTTTTGCAGGGAAGTGGGTGTAGAGGACTTAAAGACTGCTTTCAAAGCCATCGATCCTACACTGGACTCAGCAACTCTTGACTGGAACCTACGTTTAGCCTTCCATACTAAAGACATGCACACAGGACTTCTGGACACTGAGCTCGCACTACAGTGCCTCTCTGTGGCAAATGTGAGCAGGGCAGGTCCCATGCCTCAGCCTGAGTAATTTCACAACGATTCATGTAAACATCTCACACACACACACCCCTAAATGATTAGAGCTATATATACACTTTACTGTATATACTTTTACTTTTTCTGTATAAGGAAAACATGACATGATACTTGTAAATGAGAAGCAAAGAGTTAGTTGTGTCTTATTCAGTGAGGGACGAATGTCAAACAGCATGTGAACTGCACATAAATATCTGTTAACTATGCCTAATTAAGCTTAAAATAAGCAGTTATATATCAGGTTATATTTACACTGATTATAGTGTCAAATGAAGCTTGGTTATCTGAATTTAAGAATAACAGAAACAATGAATAAATTGATCATTTGCTGTCTGGAAAATGAAAACATATTGTTAACAAGGTCATAATCAAGTTTAAATAAATAAATCATTGTTCTGTAGCGTATTTTTTCAAGAATAATTACTGGAAACACACACCTTGTATTATTCAGATGTGTTATACAGAGTTGCTGAGTTTTGTAGGCTAAATGCATGCTCTGGTGGCGCAAAACTGACGCAAACACCGAATCCCAGCATCCATCTGTGAGCGTGATCTGCGCATGCTCGGTCGAGGAGGCGGTTCGACTTCACCACGGCGCGCGCCGTAACCGCCATAACTGGAACCGGGGAATCGGTTGGGTTCACGGAGGTAAGTTAGGTTCAAATACTGCAGGAGGCTTAACAGGATTTCCGTCGGCCCGCTATTAGCATGAAATTCGTTAAGAAGCGATAGGTGACGGAGAACAGCTCTGTTTTAGTCCCTTCAGTCGCGGTGGGTTCCCCTGACTCTCTCAGGACACGCCTATAAGAGCGGCAGGACGGGCCGCGCCGGACTCGGGCTGAGATAAGCAAAGCGCTAACGCCCGGTGGAAGCTCAAGTGGCTGTGGGGTATTTTTAGAAAGGAACGAAAACTCGTGTTGTGTAGCGTCTCATGTCCCTATAGAGCCACAGTCTGTAACAGCGAACCAGTCAGCTGCAGATCCACATTTTTGGGGCTTTTTAGTCTTAACGTTAGCGTGTTAGCCTATCTGTGTTGGTGGGCTGTGCTCAAGAGTTCCAGTGTGTTAGCCTGTCCGTATTAGCCGGCTGTGCTCAATAGTTCCCGTGTTAGCTTGTCTGTTAGCGGGCTGTGCTCAAGAGTTCCCGTGTGTTAGCCTGTCTGTGTTAGCGGGCTGTGCTCAAAGTTCCCGTGTGTTAGCGGGCTGTGCTTAGAGTCGCTAGTAGATGAATCAGCGCGCGCTTAGCCAGCTAATGTTAGCTAAAGAGTTGTGACAGTCATAAGTTAGTGTGACTACCGTATTTTGCTGGCCTGTTCTTTCTCAAGTTTTTGATTTTATGCACTCTAACTTCTTGTTAGAAGCTTGTTTTGTATTTTGAGAATTATTTAGTTAGGTGTGGAGGGGTCATGCAGGATTCTGAATGTTCTCATGTGTGAGCTACAAGACCTCGCGGTGGGTTCATCTCATCCAGTTGGTTAGCTCTGAAATATTTGACGTTGGTCAAGTTCGTTTTGGCGAAAAAAAGTGTGGTATGGTTTAGTAACGACCACTGACGGTCTGCCATTCATCGGTCTTTCTAAATGAGGCAGTATACATAACCGTTTTTCAGGGAAAAAATCTAAATAACCATAACAATCTACGAACGTCAATCGTCACGTTTCAGCGCCATCTAAACATGTCTGTGTATGGTTTAATGGTGCTGTAAAAGACTTTATAATGAATAAGTAGAGTGTAGTTAATGGGGCTGTTCGCGCATAGTCTGACTTTTGAACCCAGATTTACACCAGACTGACATTCTCATAGTTTTTTTGTTCTCTTTCATTTATTGGCCTGCCATAGGTAGGCTGTAAAGTATAATAAATTATAACAAAACTGTAGTACTGTTCTCATTATTGTAATAAAATTTATCCCAACCAATACACCAGACTTGTTTGAGTGAGGAATCACCCGGCACACACCACTGGTTAACTGGACAAAATGAATTTGCAATAGTGTATGAAGCTCTCTGTGAAATTTAAGGGTGGAGCCCACAAGCTAGTGTAAAGATTCCTCCTCAGCTGTTCTGTTTGTGAACCTCCATGCCTTCCAGAGAAAGTTCAGATATCGCACACATGGGTTTCATTTAGAAAAACAGTAATACATATGTTGCACTTCACAGAGGTTAGTTTAAAGTGAGTTTAGTCAGTAACTGTTTCATCTGAATAAAGAGTTTGTTTCAAAATCCAGAAAAGAACAGGAGATTCAAATTAGTGTCACCCGTTGATATATGACCTGTTTGTTGTGCTTTCCAAAAGACCACATACTACTTCAGTACCTGCCATAGTACTGTAAATACTTATCTCCACTCAGTGCTTCAATACACTTAAGTTCTGCCTCTTGACTCTTCAGTGGTATTTCCAGTTTCAGAACTTTCAAGAGATAATGTTGAATAGGTTTAAGTTTGAAGTGACCTATGAATGCACCTTTCTGGATTTGTAGGGTGTAGTTATTAATTTAACAACTTGTTGAAACTGTAGGAATTTACAGTCGCTTCAAATCAGACTTCCATAAGTTATTGTACAGTCTACATTTGGCACAAATACTAACAAACTAGCGTATTTTGGATATTAAAGGCTGCCTTACACCTAACAAGTTTGAAAAGATGTACAATAAGACTATGTAGTGCAAAATTAAATAACCTTAAATATAGTAACTTGCATTACATGGAATCCATGGATTCCTGGTCCTGTGTATCTGCTTGCTCCTCATTTTCTTCAAGCTGTTGGGGAAAACAATAACTTCTAAGATTAAAATTATTAAGTAGCCCCATTCAGGCTAGTTAGCTTTAACATAGCAAACTCACCTGGGATTTCGAAGGCTTCAGTAATTTGTCCACTTTTTTCCTTTTCCTCTCTGTTGCGGAATAATTGGTAAGATATGTCCACAGCTCCACCAGTTTCTCCTCCTTTTCTACAGTCCAGGAGAACCGTGGTTTCCGAGCTCTTGCTGAACTCTCCTCCCTGTCTAATTTCTTAACCTGCAAGACATTCATGTACTTGCCTTGCGGCTTCCCGTTGCTCTCCTATTGGTTGCCAACAGTGTTAATGTCACTATTTGCACGAGTCAAGTCTTAAGACTTATAATATTAAACGTTTGTTTTTTATCGGAATGCCTAGATGAGAAAGACTGACTCAAACTATCAATCCTGACCACCTTACACTTATCAATCAAGATGACGCGACCACAATTCGACTCTACCAAGACTCTTGTGATTTTATCCTGGCTGAAAATTTGTCTGCAACAGTAAAATTGCTTGAAAGTCGATAGATGTAAGGCATTTGTGTGCTGGTTTGCATGGTTTAAGCTGAAAATAGCTATGATGTACACTTTCCAGTGTAAGTTGAAGTTTTTAAAAGCCTTTTTCGATGTAAACTGTGAACTATAACCCCCTTTAAAGTTATGCTTTGCTTATTACTGGTATTAAAGGAAAAAGGCAAGCTAGCTGAGAATCACACCCATGCATGCACAGATTCCTCTCGGCCACTGGCTACGCTCAAACAAACTGGCAAAAATGGCAGAGAAGTGCTACGGATTTAACCAGTCTCCATCCCCATAAAAAATATCTAAACGGAATTCAGCAGTGTGGGACTACTTCAGATACCTGCAAAATGTACATGAGGATGGGTATCCCATTTGCAAAGTTTGTGGACGGAAGTGGCAACTAAAGGAGTTGTGTGACTGAACAAGGTTCTGGTGACTGAAGCAACTTCTTTACTTCTGTCTGTGTTATTCAGAGAAAAATTCCACAGGACCCTGTATAAGGATGAACAAAAACAAACAGTTGTTTATTCCAGACTGTACACGTGATGATGAGAACTTTTAAACCATGGTTTGTGCCAATGGTAAACCATATGTTGTTCCAGATATAAAATGAAACACAAACCGTAACTGCTTAAAACCTGTTGACATAGCACCAGAGCTGGTTATCTCTTAAAGAGATAAGTGCACCTCTTTTCTGAACGTAAACAAATGGTGATTGAAGACATTTGTATCTACATAAACAATAAAAGTATCACTTCTAGCATCTTAATACTATGTTAAGCAGCAGTAGATTCATATATACACTTCTTATGAAAAAGTTTATGAACTATTTATTATTTTGGCAGACATTTTATACATAACTGTCATTAAAGATAGTTCCAAGTTTCAGCTAAATTACATCAAAAAAAGCCTTTTGTTATTTCTTTAAGATTCAGTGTAAATTATATTTTTTTGTGAAATACCGCAATATTTTCTAAGGTGGTTATTATACCATGAAAATCTCATTCCATTGCAACCCTGCTGCTGCAGTTTCTTATTTAGTTTAGGTTGCTCTGGTATCATGTCAGATCCTTTCTCTCTCATCCTCTCAGAAAATAAGCTGCACGTTTCATTATTTTTGTCCGTTTTTAAACTGACTTTTCTACCACGACTCATTTTTGCTGCTTTTCCACGTATTCCTCTTGTTGAATGTCTGCATCAACTTTCTATATTTAGTCCAAAAGTCTAATCTAGAAAAGTTTTTCACACTGCACACAAACCGGACCATGGTTCAGTACATCTGAACCGAAACCACCTCTTCAGGCCGGACCAAATTTGGCTCCTTTGGTTTGGACCCCTTTCACATTCAGGCTCAGACCAAACTGAAAAGTCAGAAAGTTCGTACCAAACAATGTAGGTGTGAAAGCACCCTCAAACACATTTACACACATTTCAGTGAATGCATGTTTGTGCAAAATCATAATGTGTTTTCTTTAGTTCTACAGGTGTATAACATAGGATTTAAGAACAGATTAAAGAAAAACCTAAGCCACTTTGAAACTGCTAAAACATGCATGGTTTTGCTGTCTTAGGCCAAATCGTGCATTGCATATGAATATCTTTCTTTGTGAGTTGAAATCGGATTTGAATGTCTGGACATCACAAGCCTGACTGCATGGGTTGCTGTGGTAACAATAAAGGAATCTGTAACAATGTAGCCATGCCGGTGACGTGGCTTTCGTAGAGCGGAATAAGGAGAAAGGTGCATCATCTCGCCCTCCAAATAATTGCCCTGTCAAGTTGCAGTTTAGAGCTCTTGTTTCACAATGGGCAAATTCAGAGATGGAGGAGGCTGCTATACACCACAATTTTCTCTGGTGTAGTCATGACCAGGTTCACTGTTCTGCGAGACGTGTGACCCACTCTTCTGTCACTCTGGATTTGATGCAGTTGTTTGTCGCATTGTGAGTGACGCAAAAGGTGCGTCAAAATCCAATTGAGCGGCAAGATTGTCAAGACTTAGGCTGGTTTGTATAAATTAGATGGTAATCACATTATAAACATATTCTAACAACTTGTCAGAACAGCAGGTACAACTACGCTCTCTCCCAATCACGCTTGTCTTAAACACAACAGTGCATTTTGGCGGCGCTGGTGAGGAGGAGCTAACAAGCAGCAGTATTACACGTCAGAACTTGCTGTCAAGCTGCTTAGACGTGAAATGGAAACGAACGTTAATGCTTATCGAATTCTATTGTCCCTGCTTATTGTCATCAAGGGAAAAATTATTGTGAAAAAAATCTACCGGTATATCGTTTTATCGCCCAGCACTAGCTGAAAATACACTGATACGTAGGTTATCAATCCTTACATCTGTTATAGGTCATTCCCAGTCTCGGAAATTGGTTTTCTGACCCAGCATCCGTAGATCATACACTCTCTAGTATTAATTTCTCCTTATTCACATGTGCCTAGTTTAAGCATGTTTAGCAAATGCTTGCTTTTATAGAGGTGGAGTATCAGTTTGGTGGATTGAGTTAAAAAAAAAAATCTTTGTGCATCACACTCTTCTCTTCTGGCTGATGTATACAACTTTTTGTATTTATAATGGGAGCATTTTGATTTTGTCACTGATACACATCACTTGTTAGAATAACGTAACTATTAAAATTCACGAGAAACCAGAAATGGTTTTAGTTTACCACCTTAATTAAATGGGTAAGCTGTAGAGATATAAGAGTATATTTTGTTCTACTCTATTATATTGTGAATTAGTGCTTCTGTGCTGCTGAAATGATGGAAAGAAATTGATCAGAAGCACACATTCAGTATTGTGCTCTCACACAGGAATTTGACCTCTGCATTTAACCCATGCATGCAGAGAACACTAGGTGGCAGTGAGCACATGTGCCTGGAGTGGCAGGCAGCCATATCCATGGCACCCAGGGAGCAGTTGGGGGTTAGGTGCCATGGAATGAATGGTCCCTGAAATATTCAACCACTATGGACATTTTTTGGTATGCATGGCCAATATATATTTTGTTGTATTAGTCATGTTTTGTGTACAGCTTTATTAGTTCAGTCAGCAATGCTTTCATATAGTTAAACAGATGATGCATCTTATTCAGTTATGCAGTGGCACAGTTGATTATAGCTTCACCAAAGGAGTTCAAATCCCAATGGTACTGCAGTCAAATTTATCAATGATTTTTTCCCAATGCCAGTCATCTATATTGGACAATTTTATTGGTTCATTGATATCAGTTGAGCTACAGTTAAAGCTAGGGATGCACCGATACCACATTTTTTAAATCTGAGTACGAGTACAAGTACTTACATTTAAGTACTTGCCGATACCAAGTACCAATAAGAGTACTAATAAATATCAATACTTACAATTAAAATGAA
>BRDA01008662.1:40600-58197 GCA_036984385.1 Crenuchus spilurus | reverse complement strand
CCAGCTCACTGCCCAATGAGTCCAACTCAGTTTCCTGTAATCACTGGAAGACTTGTTTTTGCTTCACGCTTCTTCTTAATCCACTCAAAGGTTTCGCTGGTAATCCAGTTCTTGTGTTTCATGTGGTTCTTCTGTATTGTCTTTTTAGCAGTTTCCAGCATGACATTCTTCATTTGCTGCCACAGTTCATCTGGTGTGTGTAGTTCCTGAAGTCTTGCTAAGTCTTCAAATCAGTATGGCATAAGTATCCATATATGGATGTGAAGCCTGGACACTGAAGAAAGAAGAAGAAAGATGGATTGAGGCTTTTGAGAACAAGTGCATCAGGAAGTTACTGAAGATCTCATGGATGAAGATGACGACCACTGAGCATGTCTGTAAGATGCCAGAACTGAAAAGGAGGTACTGATGCACGTTAAATCCTGTAAGTTAAATTATTTCGGTCATATGATGAGGCATGCAAATGAGAGCATTGAAAGAAGTGTTATAATAGGACTTGTGGAGGGAGTCCAAAGATGTGGAAGACCAAGAATAACCTGGATGGATAACATCAAGACATGGACTGGATTATCAGGTGCTAGACTACTACAAGCAACCAGAGACAGATGGCATTTGAGAGAAGTGACTCGTCTGTGCAGGCTACCATCGTGAAGCGATGATGGCGTGTGACATGACATGACATAATACTATAAACCCACAAAGTAAAACACATAAATACTGCAGACTATGAATTTAAAAGTATATAATACAAATACAAAAAATACTGTAGAAAATAAATAAAATTATCCATTTCTAAACCAATAGAATAACACTTCAGAAAACCTGTGTACTACAGTTGCACTTTGATCAAGACACAAATTTCACTGCACAACTGTCAAGGAAAGTCTGAACCTTTTTTGAATGACAATTTACACTATTGCACTTCAAGAAACACAAATTACATTGAATAAGTGAATCTACACTCCACATGAAAATACAGATTAAAGTGCACAACAACTGCCACCTAAAAATTGACCCTTGCCTTCTTGAAAGAATAAGCTATGAACTATTGGCTATATTCACAATATTATGAATGAAATGTGCATTGTTTGGGAACAATCAAAGGTGTGATTTACTTAGCAAACTAATTGTAAAGGTGCGCAATTCGATGCATCGCTGGCCCAGTAAGGGAGACAAGAAAATTCCCCAAACCCCTCCCCTTCTTTCACAACTTGTGTGTAAGACCTCAGCAGCAAGCTACACACACTACACCTGGCAGAGGGCGCCCACTCCTCACAAGTGATAGGAAACTGAAATGTAGGGTAGACATGAATATGAAATAATACCTTTTAATTTTTTGAGGGGGAGGGCAGGAGTAGGGGCGGGTCCAGGCGCTTATTATACCCTTGAAGAGATGCTGCCACTGGTTATAAGCTTACTGCCACCTGGCAAACTCATTTAATACTTTTTAGGTAATCAAAGAATGACTAATTGTAAAAACTGAATATCAGATGCTTTAAGCTGTTAACTTTAGTGCAACTAATAATTTTGGATATCAGCAAAGTAAAAAAATTATTAACATATGGTAACTTGGAAGTTAACAATATCAAATTTACAGATTGTACTGTCACTTTACTTTTAGAAGTTCAGGTAACTTAACTAAAAATGACATTTTAAGCCAGGCTTGACACTTTCTATAGTATGGTCGATCAGATAGCTTTGAGATGTTCATGGACATGCTAATATGCATAATGTTTTCTTATATTGTAGGTAAATATTACATAGCAACAATGACGATGATCACAGCCTCCACCTCTCTGACTATATTCATCATGAACATTCACTTCTGTGGCGCAGAAGCCAAGCCAGTACCCCACTGGGCCAAAGTCCTTATTATTGACTACATGTCCAAGATCTTCTTTGTGTATGAGGTGGGGGAGAACTGCACTACTCCTGAAAGTGAGCGTGGTCCCGTCTTCACTGAGGATCCACTGGTCAGCCTTGAGAGAGATGGCTACTTTGATAGTGGATTCTACGGTGACATTGGGCATGATGATGGGCCCCATCGTCAGTTTAAAAGGTACAATGATTGTAGCAGGGATTGCCACCGTGTCAGGAATCATCATGGAAATGGGTACCAGCATAGTAGCCCACAAGGGCACTGTACAAGGGTTTGTACACCTCCACAGTTTTCATCAAGACAGAAAATGCACCAGCCTAAGTACATACACCACATCGGACGAGATGGAAATGCTGTGCACCCCATACACCGGAGTGAAGAGAAACTGAAACAAAGTGATCTCTCTATTCCAGAAAAACTCGATGTTTATGCCTACGAACACAGCAACGGCTATGCCAATGGCAACAGTTATCACCACGACAATGGTTACAGCAAACCTTATGCAATGGAAGACTATGATAAAATAGGCAGCACAGCTGGGTGCACTTGTGCATGTGGCCAGCATCAGAAAGTGGTGAGCAATATCGATTATATTGCCAATTGCTTCCGAGAGCAAAGGTCACATCAGGCCAAAGGGGCAGAGTGGAAAAAGGTTGCCAAGGTAATGGACAGGTTCTTCATGTGGGTCTTCTTTATCATGGTCTTCCTCATGAGCATTCTTGTCATGGCCAAGGCATCCTGAGACCATCAGTTTTGAAGAAGAAAAGTCCTGTGAAATGAAAAAGTGCTGAAAATGGTCTTTATTAGGTTTTTACACCACTCTGCCAACAGTACCATGAAGAGTTCCTCTAAGTAAATCATTTAAAATTAAGCATACTGTTACAAATTATAACCTGATCACTCAAAACAAAAGTTATTAAAGATTTTGGAATGTTGAAAGAATAAATATACGATTAAAAGAGGTTTCCTTTCATTTAAGACACAACATTTATTTACTATTCTTTATCATTTTTAAAGGGTGAATACAGAGTTTTTTTTCTGCAAAATTTAATTATTAAGATGTAATCAAAGTCATTCAAGGAGATTTGACGTGAAGTTCTACATTCTCATTCAATATAAACTGTTGACAATTGTTTACAGTGGTGATGATAGAAACCAGAATACAAATATTCAAATATACAAATGTTCCTTGATGCTGAAACATCGTTTTACAATATTGATATTTTAGGCCAAAGATTTTGTCCTAAGCTGTATTTTATTTTATTTTTCATGGTAGACATGTACATGCTCAACATAGTAAAGCAATATAGTCCCCAAATAAATGACTGAGTGCATTATTTTAGTCTTTACATTGCATATAAAATCTCACTGCTTCAATGGCTATTTTGGATGCTAAATAAAATTGCTATATACTGCATTGTAGATATTGTGACCAATCATTCTAAGCTTATCCCTCATAGAGCTTTTCTATCATTCATTATTCTAACCTGACACTGTTTAAATCTTAACATTTATGATGATGTTTTTTTGTGACCAATAATGTATATTTACTTTTTTCATCAAGAAGCAATAAAAATGATATTTCCATATCATAATATGTAAAAAGCCCCCTGTTGCCAAAAGAATAACGGAGTGACTCAAAATTACAGGAGTAAATGCACCATACATTCCGTACATAACAGGCAACTTACAGATATCAGAAGACGTGTTCTAAGAATCTCTGAACCCACAGAAATTGTGCTACCTGCCCATAACTTAAATTAAACCATGATAATTATTGCATGATGAATAATTGCTGAAAATCCCCATTAAAGGTGAGCATGATACAGCTTTACATACACAATTTTATTAAGTTGATTTGAACTTTCTACCTTTCTTTTTCCATCCATGACACAACAGCCTTAATTGTTAAAATTATGCCATTAATAGTTTACATGATGGTGTGTTTACACATGTGCGAGGAGTAAAACAATCTGCAACTGGACACACATCAATAATACATAATTAACCATAAGCTTGTATGGACACACACACATCAATAATGCATAATTAACTAATTAATGTATAATTCCTCTTCTTTGGTGTCCAAAAAGAGAACATCCTGTATATCACATGTGTCAAACTCCAGCCCTGGAGGGCTGGATTCCTGCAGAGTTTTGTGAACTTCCTGATCAAACACACCTGATTCAGCTCAGCAGGTAATGAATAGGTTTAATTGTAGGGTCAGACCAGAGAAATCACCAAACTTTGCAGGAATCTGGCCTTCCAGGACCGGAGTTTGACATCCCTGCTGTATATGAACACGTGAACATGCTTAAAAGTGAATTCCAGAAAAGTTAAAAATTAGAAGATTATATATATAAATAACATCTTTCTTGGATTTACATACCTATTAAAAACTCTCTTCTTTTAGAGATTCTTCAGACTGTCACACAAATAGAACCCTAAAAGTGCCTTCAGGAACCTTTTCTTAAGATTTTAAGAACCTTAAGGAACTTTTCTTGATAGGTAAAGTGTTCATGGAGGAACCTTCTCTAACATTTTATGTTCACTTACAAAGTGTTTAACAGTGGACAGAAATTGCCAATGACTGAAGATATACAATCAGGATAGCTAAAACTCACATCTGTCTTCCCAAGAAAAACCTGATAGAGCCCATAACTTTTAAGGATATGATGAAAGGGCTACTTACTCAATATCTGTGGGTGAGGGAACTTTAATAAAATTCCAATCTTCTGTTTTTTTTTTTTTTTATGTACTAACTATATGTTAATATGACACTTCAGGGAAATGCATTATTATGCAATGCGCAATATACTGTTATTCGTTTTTCATATATTCTTCTTCTTCTTCTTCTTCCGCCAGATTTTTGACGCGCTTCTTGTCCCGCAGTTTTTGAGATATCGACACCGTTCCAACTCCAGATTGTTCGGTCCGATTGTGTGATCTGGGCTCATATACAGAATTTTGATTGGATGTGCGGTTTTCCTAAAATTTTCCTTAATCTGAGAATTTTTTCCCATAGAGAATGAATGGGGAGCAAAAATGCATGCTCATCTACTGTACTTCTGCATGACCGATTCGCACCATTTCGGATACACTATATCAGGGCAGGCCCCCAAGCAGAAGTGAACTGTTGTTTTGACCCGCACTCCTTTATTTGTCGTTTTATTGCCATCCCTTTTTCCTCCCATTGACTTCCATTCATTTTCACCCATATCAAATTCCAAGCTTCCTTTTGCCAAACAACAACCAAAATTGATATACTACATCATTGCAGGTAACAGAGCTCAAGTCCAGAGCCATACTGACCCGCACTCCTTTTTTTGTCATCTTTTCTTCCCTCGTTCCTCCCATTGACTTCCATTCATTTTCACATACACTCAAGCCACAGAGTTTCTGTGTCCCAACAGCCACCAACATTCATGTACTCCATCAGGACAGATAACAGAGCTCTAGTGTAGGGCCATACTGACCTGCACTTCTCTTTTTGTCATCTTTTCATCCCTTGTTCTTCCCATTCATTTTCACATAGAGACATGGCAACCGCCTTAGGTACCATAGCAACCGCCTTGAGGCCTATAGCAACCGCCTTGGGGCCCATAGCAACCGCCTTGGGTGCCATAGTAACCACATTGGGTGCCATAGCAACAGCCTTGGGGCCCATAGCAACGGCATTGGGGCCCATAGCAACGGCCTTGTGGACCACAGCAACAGCCTTGTGGCCCATAGCAACTGCCTTGGGTCCCATAGCAACCGCCTTGGGTACCATAGCAACAGCCTTGTGGCCCATAGCAACGGCCTTGTGGCCCATAGCAATGGCCTTGTTGCCCATAGCAACCGCCTTCAGGCCTATAGCAACCGCCTTGGGTGCCATAGCAACCGCCTTGGGTGCCATAGCAACGGCCTTAGGGCCCATAGCAACGGCATTGGGGACAATAGCAACGGCCTTGTGTCCCATAGCAACGGCATTGGTACCCATAGCAACGGCATTGGGGCCCATAGCAACGGCCTTGTGGCCATAGCAACGGCCTTGTGGCCCATAGCAACCGCCTTGGGTGCCATAGCAACAGCCTTGGGTGCCATAGCAACGGCCTTGTGGCCCATAGCAATGGCCTTGTGGCCCATAGCAACGGCCTTGGGTGCCATAGCAACCACCTTGGGTGCCATAGCAACGGCCTTGGGTGCCATAGCAACCGCCTTGGGTGCCATAGCAACAGCCTTGGGGCCCATAGCAACCGCCTTGGGGCCCATACCAACCACCTTGGGGGCCACAGCAACCACCACAGATACCACAGCATCACCTTACAAACCAACTGGGATACCTTAGCTTGTGGGCCATTTTAGCAATGTGCAACATCCCGCGTTTCCTTTAGGAAATGCACTTTTCTAGTTATATATCACCTTCTTTACTCAGTGACTAGTAAATAACAAAGTGCAGAAACCTGAAGGAAGATCAAACAAACTCCATACTACATTTCATTGGAAGAAACATTTTAGAAGATAAATTAAATACATGCAGCTACTGTAAGTGTAAATGGAAGACATTCCTATGAAAAATTCAAGGTCTGCATGAAAAATCTGATCTGCATGAGCATCCAGAGCCACTCCTGCCTGGAAATATCACAGAATCTCTAAACAAAGTTAAACCGTGCAGTGGAAAGAAGTGTCAGAAGCGTTAATATTTTGATTAGATATTCAGGACTGCTTCTAATGATGGACGTACTGCTTCTAGGCTCTTCTTTCTTCAATATAATCTTAATAAAATCACAATTACATTATATAGAATTATAACCACAATATGATATTCTGTGGTTGTGTTCTGGGAAAGTAAGATATAACATTCATTACACCTCTAAGCAGCTTTTACCACTGTACTGTATGAGAACTGAACACTGCAAAACACACACATTAATCTCTTAAGCTCAGGGCCTGTGCAATAATCTGTCACTTATTTTATATTTATGCTCATACATCAATGTCTTATTTTGTATATATGCTCATACATCCAATGGTTTTTTAATTTGTGTATTATAGTTTTCCTTTAACTCTTGTTATTTTTAACTGTATGTTTAAGCGCCTTAAGGACTGCTGCTCAATTTTGTTGTACAGTGTGCAATGACAATAAAAGAAAAAAAATCAACAGATTACCTCAACTAAAAACCAATATGAATGACACCTGTATGTTTGACTGTATATTAAAGTAAACCCTGTTAGCTAAGTATTAAAGCTAAGTGACTGATCTGAAAAGTTCAGTTAAATTAATTTAAACTATGCTGCAGATAAATGCTTCATAACACATAAACTTAAAATTGTAGTGATGTAGTAATAAGTCACAATTCTTTATAGATTTTAAATAATAAATTATATATGTTATATAGATTCATTACACGCAGTGATATTTTTAAACATTTATTTTCATGTTGATTATGGCCTACAGCCAATGCAATCCCCAAATTCTCCATCACCAGGAATTAATGTACTTTTTGGTTGGTCGGTCAATAGATTTGTCCAAACAGGGTTAACTGGTTAACCAGAGGTGGGAGTAAGTCCCTCATGTGCAAGTCACAAGCAAGTCTCAAGTCATCGCTTTCAAGTCTCAAGCAAGTCCCAAGTCACTGTGGAGAGAACCAAGCAAGTCAAGTCGAGTCCCTGCTATAAGTCAAGCAAGTCACAAGTCAAGTCATACATTCAAGTCACAAGATATACGACACAATATCCTGATTGTTATCTTCAGTCATTGGCAATTTCTGTCCACTGTTAAACACTTTGTAAGTGAACATAAAAAGTCAGAGAGGGTTCCTCCATTAACACTTTACCTATCAAGAAAAGTTCCTTAAGGTTCTTAAAATCTTAAGAAAAGGTTCCTGAAGGCACTTTTAAGGGTTCTATTTGTGTGACAGTCTGAAGAATCTCTAAAAGAAGAGAGTGTTTAATAGGTATGTAAATCCAAGAAAGATGTTATTTATATATATAATCTTCTAATTTTTAACTTTTCTGGAATTCACTTTTAAGCATGTTCACATGTTCATATACAGCAGGAATGTCAAACTCCGGTCCTGGAAAGCCGGATTCCTGCAAAGTTTGGTGATTTCTCTGGTCTGACCCTACAATTAAACCTGTTCATTACCTGCTGAGCTGAATGACTTGACTTGTGAGTTGTTAATTGACTATAGATATACGACACAATATAGTAAACTTACCAGCGTAGCAGAGCCGCCAAAATTATTACCAGTAACTGAATAACCAGAAACTACATATACAGAATCTATATAAATTACTGTGCAAATATGTATGTATTGAATATGTATACTCCTGTACATTGAGACCAATACATACATATAAACTTATGTCATTACTATAAAAACAGTTTTAAGATTGAAATTAAGATTAAGATTGTATTTATCCTTATAAAATTCCACTTTAAATACAAATACTGTGTTCCTAATTTTAGGCCAGTCTAAGAACTAGTCTTGTTAATGAAAGTGTTTGAGAAGGAAAGTCATTTTCTATGCAGCAATGTATTGTCTTATGCCTGGTTTACACTACACGACTTTTTTGAGTCGTCGATCGTTGTGCCGTTCACACTACACGACTGGTTGAGCTGTAATCGCGAGTCTTTCAGTTGTTACTTTGTCTCATCTATCAAATGTCTCACTCTAAAGTTGTCACTTGCTTGAGTGCAAAGGGTTAAAGTAACGTTACACAATTAGGTATTTTATCTAACTAACAAAGCAAAACTGAGCAAATGCATACATTAAATTTAAAAATCGTCTAAACTTGCGCAACGAAGCAATTATTTTGATTGTAGCCTTGATTGTGTCTGTAGATAATGGCAAATAAACACTGTCAAATCAGTATTTTTATATACACGTGTAATTGGATAAGCGAATCGGAATAAAAACGAAGCCGACGAATTTCTTATTCGTTGTTTACATTCATAGCGGCGCTAGATGTCCAACTCCGCCTTCCCGCAGGTTTAGGGGTGGGGTTAAACTGTGAGTCATCGACGATGGACGGGGCTGGACGTCCAACTCCGCCTTCCTGCAGGCTGCAGTCAGGAGTGCTTCCTACTGTTCCTGAATCACGCCGCTCGTGCACCGCCTAGACTCGCCCATTAGTGAGCACAGACAGGGCATCACCCCGCCCGAGTCGTTCTCAGCGCCACTTACGGTTCTCATTTTTTAAAGGAATATTTTAGAATTATGACAGAAGGCTGTTTCAGCTCCAGGCAGTGACTAACCGACCGCAGAGCACAAACATATGAGTTTATGACTGGATTTTTTATTGGACTTTTCTACAGGAGGAGAAAACAATGCGGGAACACGGGATGCTAAGAGTTACTTTAAGCTAGTGTCCGTTAACGGGAGCAGCGAGAAAGGGCAGTTTTGTGTGTGTTTGGTGTCTGTTTACAATGTGTAATGAAGGCCAGGGCAACGTTATGACTTGGGGAAAGTAGTCCCGACCCGGCGTTGTTGGACGGAGAACACGAATTACTGGACGCGGGCCCGCCATCACTGCCCTCAGGCAGTGAAAAAACTCGAGCCCGCGGCTCCGAAACCGGCCCCCAAACACAAATCTAAACTGCCGTTTGAGGAACTGCGACTTGTTATTTTTGGCTTTGTGGAGCGAGACAAAAGCGCCAACTTAGGAAATGTTTCACGTAGTCTGAAGGAAACATTTTAGTGTTTATTTCCACTTTTTGTGCAGTTTAAAGCTAAAGAATGGCGTCTTATGTGGATCACAGCTTTCGTCAGGCGATTATGAAGAGTCCGACCGAAAGAACGCAACAGGTAAGATCAGAAACACATTATAATAAATAAATAAACATTAACTGGTTTACTTTCACCTCAAGCGGTTGTGAAGAAAAATGTCCATGCAATATAATAAGTAAGTTATGTCATTGTTTCCACTCTGAGAGCTGGCTAGGCTAATTTTAGCCAATTTACCGTTATTCGGGATAACGTTACTGTACAGTAACCGCTTCAGTAAGTGATTTAACCTACTGTAGACATGTTCAACTGTCCACGCCATTATTCTCACGATTTGACAGTGACTTACCATCTCAAAATAACAATTTTAATTACTTTCTAATTACTTACTATCTAAAAATCATCACTCAGTATCTAAAATAATGACCTAATATCTCAAAACAACATCTTTGTATCACAAAACAACGTAGTATCTCAAAACCACAACTTGGTATCCCAAGACTTATCTCAAAATAATCACCTAGTATTTCAAAATAACAACTTGGTATTAGAAATTGACCTACAGTGTATGGGGTTTTCCATTATCGATAACGATGTTTAATAGTCAGGGTCAGTTGTTGGCCGATATGTGCTGCTGATTTTAGGGCCGATATCTAGACATTTTCAGCTTTATTTACATGCTAAAATGTTACAGTAGTAATAACAAGTGGATGCACAACATTTCTGAACTTAACATTTATTGAACACCGACTTGAACAATCTTAAAAAAAATCAATTAAACTGAAAAAATATTTAAAAATAGTTTCAGTACACTTTGCAACATCAAAATCTCTTTTAGTGCAAATAATATAGCAGCAAACCCTTCATTTTTGAGTGAAGGAAATTAAGTAAACATTACATGTCAACAAGCAAGCTGCTGATAGTTTTCAACTACAATCCTTAAAACTAACTGCAAGTTAGAGAACCATTAAGTAGCTGTAGCATTATGCCAGTTCCTGACTGTTCCATGCTACTCGTTTTTTCTTTCACTAAGTGAATTCATAGTTTCTTAGTAACATATAGTAAATCTATGGCCGCAGGACTTTGATATATCAGATTGTAAGCCTTTATCTACCAGTACTGTTGTTACTGTTGTCTTCCAATGTTTTGGCTTGGGGTCCTTCACATCATGCAGCAGCTCATTCCACCGCGAGATATCAGCTGATGCCGAAAAATGGCAAATATCGCCCCGATATATTGGTCAACCTCTACTTGGTATATCAATGACTTATTATCTCAAAATAATGAGTCAGTATCTCAAAATAATTACTTAGCAATTCACTTTAGTAATGGAAATTAGATTGTTTTGTATTTGGTAGGATTAAACTTCCATAGATATCCACATAGATTTTTATCAACAAAAGTAGTCACTGACTGATAAAATAGTTTGAATGCCATTTGTTTTTGAAAGTTTATTCACTTGAACATACACTTCTCACAAAAAGTTAGATATATATGGCTTTCAGCTTAAATTGATGGAAAACGTAAAAAGTTCACGCTAAAGTGATATCATGAAAGTAGGGAATTTAAGAAGAAAGAAGCAGAAAGTAACACTCCTATTATACCCAATATTTTACTGACTCACAGACAAAATTTTTTGGATGTATTCTTTGATGTATTTTTGTGTTATAGTTATGTTATTTAAATTTGTGTGTGTACACAGACACTTTTTTGTAAATATGTATGCTGAGGAAGGCTGGTGGGCCAAAATGTTAGTCGTCTGCGAGTCATTGGATATTATGAGTGCTACTCTGCCTTGTTTCCTTCTGTTAGTGTCTTAATATTAGTGTCGTCTGCTTTTGGGCATCAATTACAGTTTGACAACAATGGCTCATGCTGTTCACAAGTCAACTTATTGTCTGCTGAGGCATGGTATCCCACTCTTCTTCATGGGCAGCCCTCAGGTCATTGAGGGTCTGTGATACAGAATTACGAGCCTCCACGCGGGGACTCAGTTGATTACGTAGGATTTCTATGGGATTCAGGTCTGGAGAAAGTGCAGGACACTCCATTTGAGGTACCCAGTCTCTAGCAACCGTTCCCAAATGATGTGACCAAGATAAGCTGCAGCATTGTTGTCCGTGAAGTTGAAATGAGGCCTGTGTTGTTCATGCAGAGAGGCACAATAACTGGATTAATGATGTTATTCAAGTAGTATGAGCTTGTCACAGTACCATTCACAAAGTGTCTTGTCTGAAGACAACAGTGGCTGATGCATAGCATTCTCCTTCACATCTTCAACATTGTTGGCAGCTAGGGCTGCCACAAACGATTATTTTTATAGTCGACTAATCACCGATTATTTTTGCGATTAGTTGACTAATCGGATCATACATTAATTGAATATAAAACATACATCTTATTGCACTAGAATGCAGCTGTTATTATATAACCGTCATTAGATTTCAGCTATATGCTAACTAAAAATAAAAACAATTAAGATCATAGTTCATTAAACCTTTAATGAAATATGCAGCTTGTTGCAACAAACAATTATTTAACTGTTTAGCATAAAGTGTAAACATAGCACTGAAACATAACGTTAGAAACGTTAACATTAGCATTCCTATTCAAACACATGACTGTTATAACGTTACAGAAAACACATGAATGTGTTCTAAGGCTGGTGAATCAAATCGTCATCACTAATGTTAACTTTTACAGCTATAAATATAAGTAAGCAGCAAGTTAACTCTCTGTTTACGCTCTGTTTAGCAGCTAACTAGCAATTTAGCTTACCGAGATAACAGTCCCTCTTCATCATTGTCACAATCAGGCACAACAGCTTCCTTTTCAGGTGCTCGTGCATCGCAGTTGTGCTGCCGTGGAAGGCACATTTTGCCTTGCAGATATTGCATTGCACACGTTTCTTTCATTTTCTTAAAATGATCTTGGCTCACTCTTTTGAGCTCCGTCGCCCGGTACTCTTTTGAGCCTGTCTGTATATAACGTCCTGTGACGTCATCCACGGGCTACCCCGGTTATCACTACTGCGCATGTGCGTCAAGGACAGAAAGGAAGACGCAGCAGTAAAAGGTGAGTACGCAGCAGTTTGGAGAGAAAACGAAAGTAAAAACAAAAAAAAAAACGCATCGACTATTAAATTAGTTGTCGACTATTTTAATAGTCAACATAATCGTGACTAGTCGACTAATCGTGGCAGCCCTATTGGCAGCCATAATTTCTGCTCAGCATGAATTGACTTTCATCAGTGAACAGCACTGTGACCCACTGGTCACTCATCCAACGTAAATGCTTTTTGGCCCATGCAAGACGATAATGCCTGTGCCAGGTGGAGTGGTCAAGTACCTAGGTTGTCTAGCATGCCGACCACGCTGATGTAAATGGTTTCAAATGCTCTGACGTGACACTTGGGTGCCTCTGAACTTCCTTAAATGTGCCTGGAGTTGTGTGGCATTCATCATGTTCCATAGGGCACTGTTAACAATGAAGCGATCATCAGTGTGGGACATGGCCAAAGGACGTCCATTTCTACGCCTTTCTGTGACTCTTCCCATTAGAGCTGGATGTATGGCCAAAAGTTTTTCTGTATTGATCAATCTTGGTAATTATCATATTACATTTTCTAACACTGTCATAGTTTTTAAATAACATTTCTAAAAACATCAGACTAAATGCATGAAATGTTACTATTTAAAATATTAACATGTTTATTGCCAGAACATAATATACAGGAACACAGAATGCAAATTACTCAAATACACAGTTAAAGTTTCACTGGAACTAAACTTAGTAAATTTATTTTTTGATTCCCCTGCCCAGAGAAGGTAAAAATGTATAACTAACATTTTTTTAAATAACAAAATATAGTACTCTGTGTCCTGCAAAGAAGTAGATAATATAACAATGTAATAAAATATATTAACACACATTCCCACTGCAAAGTTCTAAACCTTTAGAACTGTTAATGTACTGGAATTAACATATGAGCATGTCTTTGACCTCTGACATATTTCCTGCCGTAATTATGCAGCAAGCCAAAAAGTGAGAGGTGAGCAGAGACAGACATGCATTCGCATCATTGAGAAACGAGTAGTGACTCGTGCAGCTGTTTAAAGATGCAGATATTGTCTCTCAGCTCCAGTTACATACATACATACACATTATACTTATATAGCGCCTTTCTAGACACCCAAGGAAGCTTACAATCAACACACTTCATATACACACACTCCGGTGAGAAACGGCAGCCAGTTGCGCACAGCATACTCTCAACCGGAAGCGACCGTCCACCTGGAGGACTGCATCGAGCACTAGGGGGCTTACCCAGGACAGAGTGCCAACCATATCTGGGCATACATACATACATTCATTCACACACACCAGGTAATTTTTTTAGAGTATCCAATCCACCTGACCTCCATGTTTTTGGACTGTGGGAGGAAACTGGAGACCCCGGAGGAAACCCACGCAGACATGGGGAGAACATGGAAACTCCGCTCAGATGCTCAGCATTGAGAGGCGAACGTGCTAACCACTAAGCCACCGTGCCACCCATAGTTGTAGTTGTTTGCTCATTTCTCTGTTCACCTCACAACTGTTTCTGCTCATTTGCTCATGCACGCGCTCGGTTTAACCCCATTTTGCTTTCTCATGCAGTCTGACTGCTGTGTGATTAGGTGGTGGTACTGGTGAGGAGGACTCACTGTCAAGCTGCTTAGTCATGAAATTGAAAAAAATGTTAATGCTTATTGAATTCTATTGTCCCTGCTTATCATCGTCATCGAGGGAAAAATTATCACGAAACAAATCGACACTACTTCCAGTGTCATTGTATCTCTGTTGTAACCTGACATTCTGTAACACTCCAAACTCAGTGGCCACTTCCGTCTGAGAACATCCTGTTTGAAGCCTTACAGTGGCGAGGTACTGTTGATCAATTGTTAGGTGTCGTTTTGGTGTCATTATGTCAAAATGTGAACAGCTTGATGAGGAGGACTGTTTAAATACCAGTTCTTATTGAACCAGGAAATTTATTGGTCAATTCATGGATGAAACACATGTTGTGAATTTTGCCTAACTTTTTGTGAGTAGTGTATACTGTACAGCAAGTTAATATATTTTTTTGTGTGTGTGTGTTTTGGAATGTGGTTTTATTTTAGCCTTGTTTCTGATTCAGTCCTTATTAACTCATACCAATTAAACCAGAGTCACTTGGTCTGATGATCTGTTGCATTACAAAGTAATGCAGACAGTTTTTAAGATTTATTCTAACATTTTTTCCACGCAATCATTCTGGTTGCTTCACCCAGCCACAAGCAAGAGCAAATTGTATTGAAGGCCTAAGATAGCATCAGAAACCATCTGGAATGTGAGCGTACATAAATTACTGCATACCTTTAATACTGACTCAAACTTATAAAACTGTACTTTGTTAAAGCCAAATTGGCAAGTCATTTGGTATTATTCACTATGGGTCACATAAGTGCTGTTATATTGACAGTTCCTTCATAAACATGATACATAAACTAGGCTGTTTCTAGAAGTTGTGATTCTGTCTTACATATAAATATTGAACTCCGTCCCTACCATGTTTTTATAGCTAGCATCCTGTTTGTTATTCAACCAGATCTCTGTTTCTGGGAGTTTTCTGACATTACTCACTGACTTATCTCAGATCTTTCCCTGTATGGTTGCCAGTGCTTCTGTTTAATGTTTATTGTACATTTTTACACCTTGTACTAACTCCTGTATCCTGTGTAATCCAGAGGTGATGTTTGTTTAACATTTATAAAATATATTTAAATAGCTCTAACTAACTTTTTTAGACAAAAATAGATATGTTTTAGTTGTGTGCAGCTTAAACAGAGCTGAATGTTGTTTCAAGGCTGATTTTCTCAAGTCATTTGTCTTGTGATCATGTGTTGTGTAAACACTGTGATCGTATTACTTCTGTTCTTTTTAATCTCTATTGGCTCCCAGCATGATACTGTATATTTTAAATATTTCCTCTTACGTACAAGGCTTTAAATGGACTTCCGCACTCCTACCCTTTAAACAAGCTTCATGTCTGTAAACCTACCTGGGTACTCTTGTTCTGTAGACTCACTGTTGCACACACCAAGTTGTGCTAAATTGGTGACTGTTTTCAGCAGTGTTTTGGAATGCTCTTCAAAATATCAGAGGTTCAATTTAATGGCTAAACATAAAATACAGGTCAATACTTTGAGTGACCAGAATTGCATTTCTGTTTGTTTGTTTTTATTGGTAGTAATACTATGTTTTTGGCCTGTCTCATTGTGTATTTTTTAAGGCACTTGAAATACACTGTTATCTTATTATATTGCGCATTGCAAAGCAATGCGCAATATACTGTTATTCGTTTTTCATATATTCTTCTTCTTCTTCTTCTTCTTCCGCAGGATTTTTGACGCGCTTCTTGTCCCGCAGTTTTCGAGATATCGACACCGTTCCAACTCCAGATTGTTCGGTCCGATTGTGTGATCCGGGCTTGTTCACAGAATTTTGATCGGATTTACGGTTTTCCTAAAAACTTCCTTAATCTGGGATTTTTTTCCCATAGAGAATGAATGGGGAGCAAAAATGCATGCTCATCTACTGTACTTCTGCTTGACCGATTCGCACCATTTCGGATACACTATATCAGGGCAGACCCCTGAGCACAAATTCACTGTTGTTTTGACACGCACACGTTTATTTGTCGTTTTATTGCCATCCCTTTTTCACCCCATTGACCTCCATTCATTTTTGTCCATACCAAATTCCACGCTTCCATTTGCGCGACAACAACCAAAATTGATATACTACATCATGGCAGGTAACAGAGCTCTAGTCCAGAGCCATACTGACCCACACTCCTTTTTTTGTCATCTTTTCATCCCTCGTTCCTCCCATTGACTTCAATTCATTTTCACATACACTCAAGCTACAGAGTTTCTGTCCCAACAGCCACCAACATTCATGTACTCCATCAGGACAGAACAGAGCTGTAGTGCAGGGCCATACTGACACGCACTTCTCTTTTTGTCATCTTTTCATCCCTCGTTCTTCCCATTCATTTTCACATAGAGACATGGCAACTGCCTTAGGTCCCATAGCAACGGCCTTGGGGGCCATAGCAACGGCCTTGGGAACCATAGCAACCGCCTTGGGTACCATAGCAACCGGCTTGGGGGCCATAGCAACCGGCTTGGGGGCCATAGCAACCGCCTTGGGGGCCATAGCAACCACCACAAATACCAAAGCATCACCTTAGAAACCAACTGGGATACCTTAGCTTGTGGGCCATGTTAGCAATGCGCAATATCCCGCGTTTCCTTCAGGAAATGCACTTTTCTAGTTTTATACTTTCATTCTGTGCATATGTGAGCATCAGTCATTGGGTTTATTAAATATTGGAGTCATGCTATCAAGTGGCGAATGTCAGCTTGATCAGAACACCAGGCTGTTAACTGGTGTGTAGTTGGTGTACTTAACACATGAGAAATTCCTGTGATTCATTGGGGCATTCATTAAATGGTGCAGTGGTCATTTCACTAATGGACTTGAGGGCTTTTCTTCACATGACTGCTACTTTGGGCAGTGAATTGTAACTTTCAGAGTGTAGAAGATAAGGATGTTCTGATCCTGTGTGTTTGCTCATGTTACCTAATTGAGTAATTAGTTATGGAGTTAGTATTGAGTATTTGCCAAGTATAAATCACACATCTATCTTTATAGGTATTCAGCTACACAGAACACACATTAAGTACAAACCGGATTCCAAAAAAGTTGGGACACTAAACAAATTGTAAATAAAAACTGAATGCAATGGTGTGGAGATGGCAAATGTCAATATTTTATTTGTAATAGAACATAGATGACAGATCAAAAGTTTAAAATGAGATAATATATCATTTTAAGTGAAAAATATGTTGTTTCAAGATTTCATGTCATCAACAAATCCCAAAAAAGTTGGGACAAGGCCATTTTTACCACTGTGTGGC
>BRDA01008662.1:20365-40500 GCA_036984385.1 Crenuchus spilurus | reverse complement strand
TATATATATATAGTGGGCCAGTCTGTCAGGAACTCCCGGGCCACTTTTTCTCCCCAGTCCGCCCCTGGTTTCAGCTGGCAACGGCGGATGGCACGGTGGATTGTGTTCGCTGACGATGCTTTCTGGAAGTATTCCTGAGCACATTCTGTTATTTCCTTGACAGTGGCATTTAGGGTTGGGCGGTATTGGTGTTTTTCATACCCCAGTATGAGCTTGAGAAAATACCGCCGTATGCGGTATTACCGGCGGCTGCGTCTGAGTGCCCTCTTCGCAAAATTAAGACACTGAAATTAACTTTAATATGATCATCAGAGCGGGAATCGCAGCGTGCGCACAGATTCACTCACACCACACACACACACTGTAAGAGAAGCAGACGGAGGACCAGTTGTATAATTAAGACAGAATAACTATACCAGAGGCCGAAATAATTACTTGTTTAGTTTTGAAATAAAAGTATCGTGTGTGTGTGTGTGTGTGTGTGTGTGTGTGTGTTTCTGCGAAACTGGCGTTGTTTTGCTGATGTGCGAAGCACGTTTAAGTCCCAGTTTGAATAGACTTCTTTTTGAAATTTGCCGCATTACATCACGTGACTAATACCGTCATAATTTTTAGATACCGTCACCATATTTAAATACCGCGGTATAACAAAATACCTTTATACCGCCCAAGCCTAGTGGCATTCCTGTTTGAGGTTCAGTGACGTTTAAGGGCCCGGAGATCACAAGCATCCAGTAGAGTTTTACCACAGTTGTTCCAGATTCTCTGAATCTTTTATGATGTTACGCACGTTTGATGATGATAACTTAAAAGTCTTTGCTATATTACGCTGGGTAACACCATTCTGTTATTACTGCACTATCTTTCTGCACAACAATGGTGGAATTGGTGATCCTCTTACCATCTTGGCTTCAGAGAGACACTGACACTCTGAGAAACTCTTTTTATACCCAATCATGTTGTCAATTGACCTAATTAGTGTCAATTGGTCTTCCAGCTGTTCGTTATATGTTCAATTTCCTTTTTCCAGCCACTTATTGCTACTTGTCCAAACTTTTTTGGGATTTGTTGACACTGTGAAATTTTCAATCAATATATTTCTCCTTTAAAATGTTACATTTACTAAGATTAAACTTTTGATCTGTCATCTATGTTCTATTCCGAATAAAATATTGACATTTGCCATCTCCACATCATTGCATTCAGTTTTTATTCACAATTTGTTTAGTGTCCCAACTTTTTTGGAATCCGGTTTGTATTTACATAGTGTGACTGTCTCTTTTTGGGAAAAAAAAGATACTGTTGTCTGTTTTCTTCACGTTCGACTGACCATTTGAATGATGTTTTGCAGTGCTTATGTGGAATAACTATTTAATAATGATTAAAGTTGATTGAACTGCTGTTCTCTTTCAGATCTGAAAACACTATTACTGCTAATGGCAGTTTTATGCCAGAAGCAATGCAAGTATAGCAGGTAAAGCAGAATGTTTCTGAGATGCCTTTATTTTTACACTGGTAAGGGAGCAGTGCAGAACACAATAAAGCTGCACGTTTTTAAGATCAGAATTTCCTTAGTGGAAACCAAAGAGGAAATCAAAACAATGGGCGAAAGTTCTTGAGCTTGGCATTGATAATACTTTGTTAACTTTCAATAGCAAGCTTGGCATGCCTGATTGGAGTGGGGAACACCAGCAGCTGTTAGTTTTAAAGTGTTTTGTTGATGAAAATTTATTTACTCTTCTGCACATGGGACAGCTAACTCTTGACTTAACTGGTGACGCCTGTGAGCACAAACATTTCACTATTTGAACAATAGCAGACTAAATCGGTGAAGTGGAAGTAGTGCCTAAAGCTTGTAAGATTCAGGATGTTTTTTTGTATTAGGCTATCATGAGATGGTCACATGCTTCTAAAATGTTTCAGTCAATATAATAAAAATACAGAGCTGAAAATGCACAACAGTCTTAAAATGACACTGTTGATTTAGTTGAGTTTCCTGCAGATATACTTTGAGATGAGAAGAAACTTTTTTTCCTGTTGTGCATATGGTATTCATATTAAGAACAATTTATCTTTCTGCATCAAATCAGTGCAGTCTATGCCTTAGCCTATGCGAGTTGTTAACCATATTGCTCTCAGTGTGCTTGGCTGTGCAATTGCACCACCAGAACACTAGTTGGCGAAGAGTTGTCTATACCACTGTGTTTACTTCATTGGATGTAACACGTCTGATCCTGCTGAGAAGTCGCTCCATTTGTGGCAGTTTTTCAGTGCTTTCTGCGAGACGAAATTCGGGTTGTGTGCACCATACATAGGTCATGCCTGCAAGTCCAGCAGCGACATTCATGTTTGATGTGTTTGTCAAAATAAATGGGATCTTTCACTTCCAATCCCCATTCAGTGACATCCTTCTTCATTAGCCCTTAGATGTTCTCTCCTGTGTGGCAGTCATGCGTTGCTTGTGTTTGCGGCACATACGAGTCCAGATTCTATATAACTGTTATGTGATGCGCTGTTATGTTTATGTACGATTCAGTGGCCCTTCATGTCCAAGCGACGCGTGAGAAAGCAACTTCCTCCGCTGAGCTGAGCGATTCCTGCACCCTCATTTTTACCACATTGCACAGCTTGGACATAGTGATATCACTGATTTTTATCGGGAGGAATAAAAATGCAACACTGAGAGGGTGCATATCTTTGCAAGTGAAATAAAGTACTGCTTGAGTTATTTTGGTTGCACGAGCTGAGGTTGGTGGTAACTTAAGTGTGTAAGCTTCTATGAAAGCGAGTTGAGAGCAAACATGTTGCTGTTTGCTGTTCTGATAATGTGTCAGAATTATGTCTTGTGCCCTTAGATTCGATGTTTTGACTTTGGCTAATGACGAAACTCTTTTTGATTGTGGTATTACCATCCTTACTGTGAAATCCAAAATGAACTCATACTTGAGCTCTGTACACAGAGGGGGTGAGCTGAAGTCTTTTGGATTCAGCCATACGGGGGGGGTAGGTTTACTAATGCTAATGTTTACACTGGAATGGGAGTGTCTGTCGGGAAGTAATGGCTCATGACAGAATAGGATAGTGCCATCTAGTGGTCTGGTGTTTAAGTGCAGCACTGTGCTGCAAATCTCACATGTAAATTATTAATTAAAAATGTATATTTTGTTTTTGAAAATTTTAATTTTGAATGGGAAAATGTTTAGGTATACTAAAAAACATGAACATAAATAAAGTGGCACATTAATTACAAAAACATAATTTGGCCTGTTTTCAATTGTGTACTGATTCCAGCATTGTATCAGCTAAAATGTAACTGTAACTCTGCTACAGTGGAGTAAGAAGTGTAGTAGCCATCCATTTAAATGTATGGAAAACTGTAATGGTCAATACAAGTGCATATTATAGGTGTAGTACAACTTGGTACTAAAGACATTTTATGCGTACAGCATAGTTGTTAGTTATTGAGACATGGTATCTCAATATGCAGCCTAGTTCCAAAGAATGTGTGTTCTCTGTGTGTGCTTTGTCTGAGAAGCTAATCAGATCAGCTAGATTAAGTCTTGGTGGTCCTTGTGCGTCCCCCTGCAACACCACACCCCCTAAAGGGGGAGAAAAAATATTACTGCTGCTGCAACTTTCTGGGTGGTGCATTTAAAATGTGCCCAGCTTCCTCTCACCTAGATGACTTCAAATTTATTACATGATGATCTGTCTAGATTGCTAACAGGATTGTGCCAGAAACAAGGGCTGTGTGTTACCAAGACAAAGCAGTCTGTGTGTTAGTTCTGTGAAAAAATGCAACATGGTAGATTAAATGAGTTTCGGCTTACCACAAGGTGACGTTTATAAACAGAGGAAACAGTGAGTGCAGCATTACTGCTGATGTCTCTATACATGCTGTAGAACAAGTTTTTAACCCACATTGTTTTTGTTTCACACATTGGCTCACACGTAGCAGAACTTTCACACATATTTGGTGAGTGTGGTGAAGTCGCTCAGACAGATGTAAGATATATCTGTGCTTGAAGCCACTTTGGGCATTTCATTCTCACAATTAGTGTGATGCATAGAGGATTTTGTTTGTGTGTGCCAGAGTGCAAGCAGAAACTCGCAGTCTATACTTCTGGCCTGCTCTCTCAATGCAAATTGATGTCTGTTATTAGATACAGTCTTTTCATGTATAGTCATGGTCACCAGTTTTTATGAAGTTATTTAATTTTTGCCTTTAGGGATGCACTGAAATAAATAAGTCAAATAAATAAGTGGGTTTGACATTAAGTTTAATAACATGAGTTTGATTATTCTTTTATGTTTGTATATAAAGTCAATTTTAGAGAAATTACACAACACATTGATATGAAAAAGCATGTTAATTATTACTAACATTTTATTAAAAAACATGAAACAATCATAAAAATGGCTAAAATGAATGATTGAAGCCACATAAATGTTTGTGTGTTTAATCTGAGTGTCATTGGCTACAAATGAATGAAACACTTAACATCTCTTCCGGTAATTGTGAGACAGTTCTTAGCACTGCAACTTGCTGCCGGAACATACTCAGAGCTAAGCGGCTGTATTCTGACTTCACCATTTTTTTAACATTTTTTTTTTTCCGGCCTAATAATTTTGATTGCTGGATATTTAGTGCATCCCAAATACAAAGCCAAGAATTGACCAGCTTTTCCATACTTGATTTCAATGGTCAAAGCCCGATCTGTACCAAGAGCCCTTCACGCTTCAAGTATGGCTCAGCTTGACCCACCATTATTCAAGATGCATTGAAGCCAAGCATCCAGACCTTTTTTTATGAGTAAACAGCAAATTTCTTTTGTTATTTGTTCTGGATAAGAGCATCTGCTAAATGCCTTAAATGTAATGCTAATTTAACTAAAGGCTGTTTGTTCCTAGTAAAGTCAAATAATGAATTTAGGCTTTTTCTTAAATGATGGAATTTTGCAACTAATGGGTTGGGCGTTGGAGTTAACCATTTTACCAAGTAAACCTTGTATTTAGGCTTATTAGGGATGCACCAAATATTTGGCAACCAAAATTAATCAGAGAAATTGGCAAAAGACAACCCACTTTCAATATTTGGCTGAATAAATGAAAAGACCAAATGATTTATACCAAGCAATGATGTTTTTAATGACACTTTGTTTTTTTCTGGTTCCCAGCTGCAGACTGAACCAGAGAATAACTTTACTGCAGTAAAATTAGTTTTATATTGGACACTTTTGACATTAAAAATTCTACTTTTCCTCCCCAGTTAGTAAAATGCAGATTCACCCTCACAGTTACAGACTGATGGTAAAATGGAAGAAGACAACAAACTACAACCACAACATTTACTAAACTGCACTTGCTATGATGAAACCCGAATACAGATGCTTAACTTTGTGTTTGTTTGTATTAGCTTGTTAGAACGTACAATATTCGTAATTATTTGCAGCCTATGTTATGAGTCAATCTCGCATATAATTTATCCCTCCTCATCTCTCCCTCCCGTGCATGGTACACACACACACTGTCACTCTCTCCTACACATACATTGCACACACATTGTAGATACATTCATGTACATCATACAAGTTTCACGGAAAGATTGAATAAACGGGCTTAGTTCTAGAGCCAATAAGCCAAAGGTTTTAAGCTTTCATTTATTAAGTCTTGAGTTTTAATAACAACCTTTTGTGGGGAATAACCGCAAATTGCTTGCTCATTTTAAGAGGCCTTTCATGTTGCATAACACACTATTGATATAGTCAGGGGTGCACATAATTTTTTTGGTCTTGTTCTCAAAGGAGCACCTACAGATGTTGCTTGGTGCTCACCTTTTACAATGCTCAAAAATACTACAAGCATTGATAATCACTACCCTCCTGACATCCACTGTTTGGAGCCATGCTATCTCCTGCAGCCATTTTTAAGTGAATACTCTTTTTTACCTTCAGTCTCAGTCTGGCGTTTCTTTGGAGGTGGGGGAATACCAAAGTAATTACTTAATGTAGCTTGTTTCTTGGACATGCTGATGAATCGGTGGAAATCTTAAAACCAGTGAAAAAATAAGCTAGTGCTAGTTATCAATTAACTACTTTCTTGAGCCCGCCTATGTTACCGTCAGGGTTGCCAGATCCATCAAAATTATTTAGCCAAAAGTCAGTCTAAAACCCGCCCTTCAGAAGCTTAAACTAGCCCAAAATATGTCTGTCACACGTTTGAATCAAATGGCAAAACAACTAAGAGTGTTCGACTGTATTTGTTTATAAGGAATTTATCAGTCCATCAAACCTTTTTCTTTATCAGAGTCCTTGCAATTATACCGCCTCCCGTATTCCCCCATTTACCATATTAGCTTGTCTGTCTGTGTCTCTCTCTCTCTCTCTCTCTCTTATGTTCTCTTCGTTGTTATTGTTGTATTCAAACTTCCTTAGTGTCGACTTTGTACACGTTTGCCCGCTGTGTTGAAGTGATATCTTAGGCAACCGGCCGCGGCAATTTTTAAAAGTTACCCAATAAAACGCATCCCAACACCCTTGAAAGTTCACCCGCGACTGGATTTTCAGCTAAACGATTTGACGTGAAAACCGTGAACCTGTCAACTCCGATTACCGTGGCAAAACATAATCAAGTAAATGGTGCGCAAACGCGCGTCACGTTGTAATTCACGTTGTAATTCACGTTGCGCATCGTTAATTTTGACCACGCATGCACACCTGCGCACCACTTATGTGCATCCCTGGATATAGTTTGTAAACACAAAAGTATGATTTATCCGATTATATGATTTATCAATGGTAAAATTTTGACAGAATACTCAATCAAAACTACTTGATAGTTGCAGCCCTTTATAGTTCCTTGCAAAAGTATTCACCTCCCTTGGCATTTTTCATGTTTTGTTGGTGAACAGCAATCGTCAAGTGTGACCACAGATTCTCAATTATATTAAGGTCTGGGCTTTGACTAGGCCATTCCAATACTTTTACATGTTTCCCTTTAAACCACACAAGTGTTGCTTTAACAGTATGCTTTGGATCATTGTCCTGTTAGAAGGTGAACCTCTGTCCCAGTCCCAGAATATCACTGTATTTAGCACTGTCCATCTTACCTTCGACTTGGACCAGTTTCCCAGTCCCTGCTGCTGAAAAACCCCCACAGCATGATGATGATGATGGTGTTCTTGGGGTGATGAGATGTGTTGGTTTTGTGCCAGACATAGCATTTTATTTTGGCAGCCAAAAAGTTCATTTTTGGTCTCATCTGACCAGATCACCTTACTTCATACATTTGGGTAGTCTCCCACATATCTTTTGGCAAACTCAAAACAAGCATTCCTAATTTTGTCCATCAGTAAAAGTTTTTTTTTCTTGCCACACTTTCATACAGCGGATTGTACAGCTTATTGTGGTTATATGGACAAATACTCCAGTCTCTGCTTGGGAACTCTGCAGCTTCTTCAGGGTTACCTTTGGTCTCTGTGCCACTTTTCTGATTAATGCCCTCCTGGCTCTGTCTGGCCATTTTTGTGTGTGGCCCTCTCTTGGCAGGTTTGTTGTGTTACCATGTACTTTCCATTTTAATGATGATTGATTTGATGTTGCTCTGGGGGATGATGAGAGATTTGGACATTTTTTATAACCCGTCCCTGACTTGTTTGGAGATCTCTTTGGTCTTCATGGAATAGCATAGTATAGAATGTCTTTATTAACCCTGTACAATGAGATTAAAAGCCACTTCTTTAACAGTGTCAGCATGTATGTAATACATACAACATAAGATAAATTAATGGGTCAAAATGGTGCATAGATCTGAGACTCTAATACAATAGAAAATGGATATGGTGTTATGCAATATTTCACAGTATATATACAGTCATGGCCGAAAATGTTTTCCAGAATTCAGAAGTATTTTTCTCAGAAAATTATTGCAATTACACATGTTTTGTTATTCACATGTTTATTTCCTTTGTGTGTATTGGAACAACACAAAAAACAGGGGAAAAAAGACAAATTTGACAATTTCACACAAAACTCCTCCCAACTGGACATACCCGGAACACCTCGCCCAGGAGGCATCCTTACCAGGTGCCCGAACCACCTCAACTGGTTCCTCTCGATGTGGAGGAGCAGCAGCTCTACTCAGAGCCCTTCTCGGATGTCCGAACTCTTCACCCTATCTCTAAGAGAGAGCCCAGCCACCTTTCGAAGGAAGCTCATTTCGGCTGCTTGTATTCGCGGTCTCGTTCTTTTGGTCATTACCCAAAGCTCATGACCATAGGTGAGGGTTGGAACGTAAACCGACCAGTAAACGGAGAGCTTTGCCTTCTGACTCAACTCTCTCTTCACCAAAACAGAACGGCACAGAGCCCGCATCACTGTGGATGCTGAACCGATCAGTTTGTCGATCTCCCGCTCCCTCTTGCCCCCACTCGTGAACAAGACCCCAAGATATTTAAACTCCTCCACTTGAGGCAAGGACATCCTCCCAACCCGGAGAGAGAGCAATCCACCTTTTTCCGGCTGAGTACCATGGTCTCGGATTTGGAGGTACTGATTCTCATCCCGACTGCTTCACACTCAGCTGCAAACTGGTCCAGTGAGAGCTGGAGGTCCTGCTCTGATGAAGCCAGCAGGACCACATCATCTGCAAAAAGCAGACATGGAATCCTGAGGTCACCAAATTGGACACCCTCCGCCACTTGGCTACGCCGAGAAAATCTATCCATAAAATTTATGAATAGAATCGGTGACAAAGGGCAGCCCTGGCGAGTCCAACCTCAACTGGGAACCAGTCTGACTTACTGCCGGCAATGCGGACCAAGCTCCTACTTTGCTTGTATAGGGACTGAATAGCCCTTAGCAAAGAACTTCATATCCCATACTCACGAAGCACCCCCATAGGATACCCTGAGGGACACGGTAAAATGCCTTCTCCAAATCCACAAAGCACGTGTAGATTGGTTGAGCAAACTTCCATGAACCCTCTAGGACCCTACTAAGGGTAAAGAGCTAGTCCAGTGTTCCACGACCGGGACAGAACCCGCACTGTTCCTCTTGGACCCGAAATTCGACTATCAGCTACCCCTCTTCTCCAGTACCCCTGAATAGACTTTACTGGGGAGGCTGAGAAGTGTGATCCCCCTGTAGTTGGAACACTCCCTTCGGTCCTTTTTCTTGAAAATAGGGACCACCACACCCATCTGCCAATCCAGGGGCACTGCCCCCGATGTCCACGCAATGTTGCAAAGATGTGTCAACAAAGACAGACCTGCAATATCCAGAGCCTTGAGAAACCCAGGGCGTATCTCATCCCCCCTCCCCCCCGGGGACTACCTCGGCCAGTTCAGCCTGAGTGATGATGATGAGCCCACAAGGTCCACAGACTCTGCTTCTTCTCTTGAAGACGTGCAGGTGGGATTGAGAAGGTCCTCAAAGTATTCCTTCCAACAGCCAATGATGTCTCTAGTTGAGGTCAACAACTCTCCACCAGCACTGTAAACGGTGTTGGCCGGAAACTGTTTCCCCCTCCTGAGACGCTTTTAAGTGGTAATAAAAAGGGAATTGTATCGTCAATATAACTGGCTGTGAAGTATTTATGTTGGCCTAACACATTCTTTATTTTAGGGATATGTGTGTATTAGTATTATAGTCTATTTATTGTTATCTTATCGTTATTTGAGCTTCTCAGTATATCGCAATATTGATTTTAGGCCATATCACAGTAGGTTGGTAAGAAATCCATGTGAGTTAGCCTGTGAATTCAGTGCATGTGTGAGTTTACAGTGGTTATGGTGGTGTTTGGTAAGCGGGGCTTCTTGATTAATGGTGTTGCAGCCTCTTGGGCCTTAAAGAAAAGGTGTGTATATACTGACAGGTCATGAGACACTTAGATTGCACACAGGTGATGGCTTGGATAACCTATACTCTTTCTCAATATCCATCAATCTTAGATCATTATCTAATTTCTTATGAGCTACGTCTCAGTCATAATGTATGCAGATCTCCACGCTATAGTATGAAGCACTCAATAACGTCAGCTACAGCCCTACAGTTTATAGAACATCTTCCAGACTTAACAATTCCCATTTACTCTTCATTAAGCCCAATGGAATTAGAAAGACAAACTGACTGTTTAAGAAATTCCTTCCGTTCAACATTAGACATTGTAGCATCCCTCAAATATAAAAAGACAACACAGAAAAAGTAATGATCAAACTTGCACCTTAAAACAAACAGTACAGAAACTAGAAAGGAACGTGGCAGTCAACCAAACTAGAAATATTCCACTGTTCCTGAAAAGACAGCTTTACTGAGTATAGAAGAGCACCAAAGTATGCTCAGAATATGCTAAAAGCTCAGAGTGCTTTTTAGTGTGATTTTCTAAACTTACAAAAAAAATCTGGCAGATACTGAACCTCTGATTCTGCTTAATCTTACCAGGAACACCTTTATGGACTTTTTCAATAATAAAATAGAAAACATTAGACAAACAAAACTACATCTGTAGCCTTAAACCCAAGCTGTCTGCTGTCAGGTTTAGATGAAGTACAACAAAACATAGTGCTTTTAATCCAATATCACAATTAGACCTGGAGAAAATTATTACTTTGCCAAACACTACAACTTTGTGTACACACTTGATGCAGTTCCTTCAAAACTACTTAAAGAAACACTCTCACAATCTTTAGCTTTAGCTGATGATATTGAGTGCTTAATCTGCATATATTATGACTGAGATGTAGCTTATAAGAGATTAGACAGTGGTCTGAGATGCTGGATTTTCAGGAAGAATGTTTAGGTTATATAAGTTAATTCCGAGGGGCTAAACTAGATCCAGAGTATGATTACAATAGTGTGTAGTTTCTGATGTGTTGGGTAATACCAGTAGAATCTAAGATTGATGTAAATGCCGTTTTACTGGGTTGTCTGTATTTTCAAAATGATTATTAAAGTTTCCTACAACTATTACTTTATCACTGTACACAACTAAGCTTAACACAAACTCTCAAAATTATTTTAAGAATCGTGAGTAGGGTCCCTGAGGCCTGTAAATAATGAGAATGCAACTTTTTTTGTGACTAGATTGATAATTTAATGGAAAGGATTTAAAAGGAATTAAAGGTCTGTCAGTATTTCTGATTAATGTTTAAAGTGTTTTGTTAGAGTATACCTACACCACCTCCAGTTCCTGACAATCTCGAACTGTGTAGGTAATTATAACCTTCAGTGGTGGCTTCATTTAGTGTTAAATATTCATCAGGTCAAGTCAACGTTTTGATAAGACAAAAATATGTTTCTGTTCACTTAAATTAATTCACAATGAGTGTTTTTGAACTTGGGGATTATAAATTGAATTAACCAAACTTTAGATCTGAGGTCCTATAACTTATTTGAATATAATAATGGAATGTTAATGAAGATATTAAGACGAGCTGTTGAAGTCTTTCTATGATTGGTTTTAATTCAGGTCACAGGCACAGTGTCAATATACAAACCGGATTCCAAAAAAGTTGGGACACTAAACAAATTGTGAATAAAAACTGAATGCAATGATGTGGAGATGGCAAATGTCAATATTTTATTCGTAATAGAACATAGATGGCAGATCAAAAGTTTAATCTGAGCAAATGTAACATTATAAAGGAGAAATATGTTGATTCAAAATTTCACAGTGTCAACAAATGAATGAATGACTGTTACACTTATATAGCGCCTTTCTAGATACCCAAGGACGCTTTACAATCAACACAATTCATATACACACACTCAGCCACACACACCGGCGAAAAGCGGCAGCCAATCGCACACAGCGTACTCTCAACTGGAAGCGATCGTCCACCTGGAGGACTGCATCGAGCATTAGGGGGATCACCCAGGACAGAGTGCCAACCATATCTGGGCATACATACATACATACATACATACATTACATTCATACACAGACATAGACTTTCATAAACACCAGGGTAATTGTTTTTGGACTGTGGGAGGAAACCCACGCAGACACGGGGAGTACATGGAAACTCCGCTCAGATGTGGACTCGAACCCAAGACCTCAGCGCTGAGAGGCGAACGTGCTAACCACTAAACCACCGTGCCGCCCAAATCCCAAAAAAGTTGGGACAAGTAGCAATAAGTGGCTGAAAGCATTGTCAGTGAACACAATCCACCGTGCCATCCGCCGTTGCCAGCTGAAACTCTACAGTGCAAAGAGGAAGCCATTTCTATGCCTGCATCACTGATGGGATGGGGTTGCATGAGTGCTTGTGGTATGGGCAGCTTGCATGTCTGGAAAGGCACCATTAATGCAGAGAACTATGTTCAGGTTCTAGAACAACATATGCTCCCATCTAGACGTCATCTCTTTAAGGAAAAGACCCTACATTTTTCAACAAGATAATGCCAGACCACATTCTGCAGCAATCACAACATCATGGCTACGTAGGAGAAGGATCCGGGTACTGAAATGGCCAGCCTGCAGTCCAGATCTTTCACCTATAGAGAACATTTGGCACATCATAAAGAGGAAGATGCGACAAAGAAGGCTCAAGACGATTGAAGAGTTAGAGGCCTGTATTAGATATGAATGGGAGAGCATTCCTATTTCTAAACTTGAGAAACTGGTCTCCTCTGTCCCCAGACGTCTGTTGAGTGTTGTAAGAAGTAGGGGGGATGCCACACAGTGGTAAAAATGCCCTTGTCCCAAATTTATTTGGGATTTGTTGACGACATGACATTTTGAAACAACATATTTTCCCCTTAAAATGATACATTATCTCAGTTTAAACTTTTGATCTGTGATTTGTGTTCTATTCCGAATAAAATATTAGATGTTGGCACCTCCACATCATTGCATTCAGATTTTATTCACAATTTGTTTAGTGTCCTAACTTTTTTGGAATCCGGTTTGTAGTTTAAAAATATTAAATAAGAAATCAAATGAAACAGTGGTATGCTGAATGGAGGTGGTTAGAGATTAAGAGTTTAAAATGATGAACTGACACCAGTGGGTGGAGCTTTAGAGTCTCTTGTAGTGAGTACCAGCTCACTGGTGTACTGGAGCTAAAAGCAGATTTTCTCAGTTCACTAAAAACTCAGTACCTCAGTACATATTTTTCCCTTAGAATGATACATTCTCTCAGTTTAAACTTTTGATCTGTGATTTGTGTTCTATTCTGAATAAAATATTAGATGTTGGCACCTCCACGTCATTGCATTCAGTTTTTATCCACAATTTGTTTAGTGTCTTTAAGCCTTATTGCCTCTCCACATTGGAATGAGCCAGAGCATACTACAGCATCACATATAGTCTGGGCAAGTTTAACCACTTCTAAAATGCAACCCAGTGATACTAATCCTTGCTTTCTCCGATAATAAACTCCGTATGTTGCCTCTACTCCGTATGTTGCCTCTACCTGTTCCACCAGAGAGTTAACTAGATGACACTTAGCACAATTATTAGCTTTATCATTAACACTAACTGTGGACAGTGGGTTGAAACTATACATGCCACTATCTGAACTAACAGAGCTCAGCTCTGTATACTTACTACATTTTTTTATTTAAAAACTGACCAAATGAGCTGTGCTGAAGCAGCAAACGGCTGCTCTACTTTCTGTTATTGATAAACTTGTAAGAAGGTCTCAGAAGTGGTCACACTGACATGCCAGTTACATGGTTTGTTTCACTGGTACAATTTGGTGTAATTACATGATGTGTAATTTTGTTCTTATTTTGGAACATTTGTGCACCTGACTTTTTAATGTGTTATGTGTTTTCTGGACCAATTTCCGTATGCTATTGACACTGTTTGAGCTGTGTTTCATATGTGAGTGTGTGCATGAGTGGAGGTGTGGAGAATGGTGGCATTTCCTGTGGAATTTCTCACAGTGGCGCGGCTGTCGGTAGCGGAAACAAGGGAAAAAGCCTGGGGCAAAGACTGCAGAGGAATAAGTTACAAAACAATTGACTGAAATTTTAGGCTTTGGACCATTCTTTTTTTTAAACACCACAGGCTGTAGATTTGTAACAATGGCAATTCCCAGCTCCAATTTAATATCCCAGCAAAATCTGAAGTCTTGTCCAAACTAAACTAGTACACTTCAAACAAGGTTTGATCACATTGACCAAGCATGCTAAACAATACAATATAGTATTGTTAACTATGCCTTTAAAATGTCTAAAAATGTCTAACAACCCGGTGAACCAGAGTGAATGTTCTACTGCCTGTTCATCATACGTTTGAGTTGACTTGGTCTAGTGTAGTATATACAGGACTTAATATCATATGAAACCAAAATACAGCCATTCTGTGTTTATTGTATGAAATTTGAATTCAGACATAACTTTATGTAATAATTTCGCTTATACAGTGATATTTTTTATAAGTCACTTTAAAGAAAAGGCCTCTCAACTTTGTTGTTTTGTTTAGCAACCAGAGCTAATTAAAAAAAAATTAAATTGTGATTATGGTACCAAATGGAGATGAATCAATTGGTCAGATTTTAGATAAACGGCATCAGCACAATGTGATATTGGCATCATGTCAGCCAAACTGCATTTTAAGTATTGACACCAGCTGTTGAAAAAACAGTATCAGTTGATCACAATTTACGGAGGTTCCAGTGTAGGATACAGTTGTGGTATCTGCATACGGTAAACTGCTGGCAGTGTCACAATTTTCAGTCAAAAATTTTGTAGTGTGAATCACTGCTGTGATGCATACATCCTTGAGTAATTGTAGTTCCTCAATTACAAAAAATTACCAAGGAATTTTCTCAGCCTCAAGTAATTGTATATTTAATTCTTAAGCTCAAAGCATGTTATTTCACATGGACTACATTTAATGTGGCACAGCGTGCTTATGTCACCCATGCAAAGGAAAAATAAGGAGGAGCCAGACATGTTTAGTTGAGGAGTGGGAAGTTGGCAGAGGCTAGGGAAGACAATGACAACAAAAGAAAGAAAAAAACATTTAAAAAAAGACAGAAAATGTCAAAAGTCTTCTAGCAGACACTATTGTGTGGGCAGTGTCCATAATTAACACCCACCTAACTGACACCGTTTATTAACGTGTGCGTTGGCCTGGACACACCGTTTTGGACTGTGGTGCCATTGGAAAGAGGGTGAGACCACTTTATGACAATGGATGTATGAGTAATTTCAATATTCTGTTCAGGGTTTGAAGTTCACAAGATCCATGCCTAGGCATATACAGAACAGTTTTAAATTAATATAATTTATTTGATACATTGTACATCAGGATTACAGAATTTAAATCCTTTGATATCAAATACATTCAACTGAATTTGTGAGTTGTACAATGGCTTGAATTGTAATAATTCTTCAACTTTGCTCTAGAAATTAAATTAAATGTAAATGTACATGTAACACAAAAAGGAAATTCATTATTTTGGCTGGTAAAAAATATGCCTTGCTGGTGGATTTTTACATCTACCAGTCCATTTGGCCAGTGAGTCAAAAGGTAATTTTCGGGCATTGTGTGGTGGAACAACTATTTATTTCTGTTTGCAATTGTATATGTTTCTAAACAAGAAAATTGTTTGGTGCTATGTACAAATTTAAGAAATAAAACTTATCTAAAATAGGAAACCAATTGGTCATTCATTATTAAGTAAAATGTCTTATTTTCTCTTGTGTTTTTATGATCTTTAACCATTTTTTAAAATACTCAATAGCTAAAATATTTGATAACACCAGCCCTAGATACACATCTTGAAAGAACCAGTATTGGAGCAACCTATACTGATTACTAACTCTGCTGGATGTTTAAGCTTTGTTTTCATTGTTCAACTGACATTTGTTGTTTTTTTCTTTCCATTTTCTCTATAAAAGCTATAGAACATAATCTACCACAGTGGTAGTAAAACCCTAGTAAATGTGTCCTCACCCGCTGACCCAGTTCTGTAGTATCTCTTCTCTTTTCTCAGAAAGGCAGAATTTAAGTTTCACACAGCGTTATCTGGAAACCTGAACAAAGTATTTTGAGATGCTTTTTTTCATTATTTCCATCCACAAATAGAACCAGGCAGAGAATGAATGCATGTCTTAGAGCAAATCCTGACATGAATGTCTTCTGTTCCTCTTTACAACATAAGAATTGTCACTGCCAATCTGCACATGATTGCACACACTTTTTTGCTGCTGTAATCATACACTCATAGTTTTTACTTTCTTGTTGTCCTTGATGAATCATTGCTGAAAAATTGCATTGATGTTTGCTGTAATCATGGGTGGTTTTGTAGTAATGCCTCATGACTGTGGAATGGAAGTGATGCTGCGTTTTGCATCATGTCTGAAGAGACATGGAAAAAGGAGCCCAAAATTGCTGCCATTAAGCCATCCCAAAACCAGCATTTGAGTGTAAATCAAGATAATGTCAGAGCCTTGCAGTCTAACAACAAAAAATACATCGGAATTAATCTGAGATTTATTTTCTTATGTTAACAGTTCAGAGTTTGGATAACCTTTAAAGCAGGGGTTCTCAGCTGGTCTTAGCCACATTTCCTCATGGTCATTAAGTCACGACCCACTTTTATATCATACAACCCAAACAAATGTATTTTTTTTTAAATAGTTGAGATTTCGGGGGGACACGACCGGTGGGGCGGGGTGCTGGAACATAAATTAATGTGAATTACATTACTATTAAAAACGAATAACTATTATTCGTTATTATTATTATTATTATTACAATACATTACTTACAAATGATGGTTTGTTTTACTTGCTACTATTAATAATATACTAATAACTAAGTGTTATTAATAATACAATTATAAAATGTATATTTATCATTAAAGATATATTAATATATTACATATTATTAAATATTTATTTAATAATAATATAACTTGTATTTACATTACATTACATTTAGTGGCACTTTTATCCAAAGCAACTTACAATAGTATAAAAGTACAAATGCAAAAAATACTAAAGGTTAAATAATTAACATTTCGATATCGAATGTTGAGTGCATATCAGTACTCATGGGGAGTAGTTGGGATCACTAGAGCAAGTGCTCTTTGAAGAGCTTGGATTTTAGGAGTTTCTTGAAACTCTGCTCTAGTGGTGGTAGGCAGCTTGTTCCACCATCTGGGAACTACTGAAGAGAACAGTCTGGATTGCTTTGTGTGAATGTTAGGCAACGCAAGGCGACGTTCAGTGGAGGAGCGCAGTGACCGGGCCGGGACATAAGCTTTTAAGAGCGAGTGCAGATAAGAGTGAGCCTGTTCTGTCATCACCTTATAGGCGATCGTGCAGGCTTTGTTTGATCCGGGCAGCAATCGGAAGCCAGTGTAGCTCAATGAGCAGTGGGGTGACGTGCCTGTTTTGGATGGTTAAAAAACCAGATGTGCTGCTGCATTCTAAACCATCTGTAGTGGTTTAATAGTGCAACCTGGGAGGTCTGTTAGCACAGCATTGCAGTAATCGAGGCATGAGATAATCACAGCTTGTATCAAGAGTTGAGTGGCATGTTGTGTTAGGAATTGTTTGTCTGATTTGTCTGACATTATAGAGCGCAAAGCGGCAGGACTGTGCAACAGAGGCCACATGATGTGTGAATGAAAGCTGGTCATCAAACATAACCCCAAGGTTCCTAACAACCTTTGATGGAGAGAGTGAGAGAGAGTCAATCGTCAAGGTGAGGTTGTGTTGAACCGACTGTTTTGCAGGGAAGACCAGTAGTTCAGTCTTTGAGAGGTTAAGTTGTAGGTGGTGATCCTTCATCCATAAGGATATATCTGAGAGGCAGTGAGATATCCGCGCCGAGATGGAAGACTCATCATCAGGCGGGAATGACAGATAGAGCTGAGTATCATCAGCAAAGCAATGGTAGGAAAAGCCATGCGAGCAGATTACTGGTCCCAGTGAGGTAGTGTAAATGGAAAAAAGAAGGGGTCCCAGTACCGAGCCTTTGGGCACTCCGGTGGACAGTGAGTGCGAAGAGGACAGCTGTCCTAGCCATGACACTTTAAATGAAGGCTCAGCGAGGTAGGATCTAAATCATGATATTGGTGTATCCGAGATACCCATACAGTTTATTTATTTAAATATAACTGTTAAAAGCATGTAACAAAATTATCACCCAATCCTTTTCAGTCAACTTCACTCCAAGGCATTACCACCAATTTTACACTTAAGTTTGGACTGTATGGTCATCAGACCTCATTTACATAAAATTAAACCTCATTTCTGAGTAAAAACAAGCAGAAATTCGGAATTATTTTGACAATAGTTCAACTTAGAGGCTTGTAAATGGACGGCTAATCACAGACTGGTAGTTGCACGTACACCGTGGAGTGACAGCGTGGACAGCCAATCACGCTTTGGCTCTCCCGTTTCTTGCTAATCGATGAACTTGTGAGTGGTCTAAAGTTAAACAGGCTTCAGATTGAGCGGCTTGGAATTCTGCTGGTTGTAATGCTCGACTCGTCTCCTTTTAATACAGCGTAACATTGTTTTTGGAAGGTAAAAACTACAGGGGGCTAAAACTGCCTTTTTAAAAAGTGAAAGCGACATGTCCCTTCCCACCCCCAAATTACATCTGTGCTCTCAGCTCATGAAGTCCTCTTTTAAAAAGCTCTACCGGCTTGGCTTTACAAACATGTTTTGTTTGTAAATGTCGCATTACTTTGGATGTTTTCATGCCCAGCACTTCATTACAAATAACACATTGAGCTTTCTGTCCATGTTTGTCCTCAATGAACGAAAATCCACATATCAAATGCTCCATGTTATATTTGTGTTTTGCCATCTTGCCTCTGAATTTAATCACAAATTTAAAGAGAAGGGTAACAGGCAAACGAATGGTGGTTACCATGACGAATATGCTGCATACATCTGATGCCTGCCTCTCTGTGTCATTTTGTTCAAGATAAACAATGACTACATCATCAGATATAATTTTTTTTTATCGGTACATTTATTTATTACTGTCCGCAACCCACCCAGAACTTGTCGACCCACCAGTTGAGAATCGCTGCTTTAAAGCATGTACACAAGTACTACTTTCTGCCTTTTTCATGAAGCAATTGAATTTATCATACTGTGATTATATTAGGCCTGGATGATAAAATGGTAGTGTTAGTGATCTACTGCAATATATGTCATCAATATCAATAAGATAATCATTAGCTAGAGTGGTCAGTAGCTACACTTTAATTCACTAAATGTCAGGAAAGCACTTCACACATGAACATAAATGGCATAGTGTTTCCCTTGATATTGGACTGTACTAACTTGCAAACAGCCAATTATTTACCAGATATATTGTTTGCATAATTAACATATACCACAACAGAAGCAACACTGAGTTTTGTAATTACATAGGGATGAAATTGTTGACATCAGATGCACTTAACAGTTTGGTAACTTCTCTTTTTTTTTTTTTTTTTTTTTTTTTTTTTTTATGAAGCATTGTCCCCTGCTCCACACTACAGTATCATGCTGCTAGCATTGCTATATTAGACACAGAAAAAGAGCAGCTGTTTTAACCGCTGTCTCAGAAAAGCTGTGAAGACAAGGCTTCAACCAACGCCATCCCATGGAAGGATATGTATGGCATTCAGAATGAGGTTGACGCAATTAACTTGTGTGCATTAACAGCTAATGTCTATAAAAAAAATCCTTAAACAAATAAAGTACTAGTCATTCACTACCCATCCTTAAAATGACAGTTTTAATATCAATGTTTAATTGAGAAGCTATTTTAAATTTGCTTTAAAAGCAAAGTTTCTTAATTAAGTCAACATTTATCTACCTTAAACATGAGCCCTGTTATAAATGTGGAATTTTTTCTGTTCTATATAGTTCAGGTGCAACTAACAACCTTTCAGTGTATGTCAGTCTATATTCATATTTTGGGTGTTGAGTAGATTCTTATGTTGTTAGATTACACATTTATTAGAACATTATCAGTAATGAATAACTGTAAACTGTTCTTTAATATGTAATTTAAAAATTCAGTAACAAATATAAAGATCATGCAATATGGGAAAAAATATTGTGGTAACTACAATAGTGTGGTATGATTTTGGAAAAAAAAGCCAGTTAGGGGTGGTCATAATTGTCCATGTTTGTTTAACACCATCTTGTTTCTTTCTTAAAAAA
>BRDA01008662.1:6738-20355 GCA_036984385.1 Crenuchus spilurus | reverse complement strand
TTTTTTTTTTTTTTTTTTTTTTTTTTTTTTTAATGAAGCATTGTCCCCTGCTCCACACTACAGTATCATGCTGCTAGCATTGCTATATTAGACACAGAAAAAGAGCAGCTGTTTTAACCGCTGTCTCAGAAAAGCTGTGAAGACAAGGCTTCAACCAACGCCATCCCATGGAAGGATATGTATGGCATTCAGAATGAGGTTGACGCAATTAACTTGTGTGCATTAACAGCTAATGTCTATAAAAAAAATCCTTAAACAAATAAAGTACTAGTCATTCACTACCCATCCTTAAAATGACAGTTTTAATATCAATGTTTAATTGAGAAGCTATTTTAAATTTGCTTTAAAAGCAAAGTTTCTTAATTAAGTCAACATTTATCTACCTTAAACATGAGCCCTGTTATAAATGTGGAATTTTTTCTGTTCTATATAGTTCAGGTGCAACTAACAACCTTTCAGTGTATGTCAGTCTATATTCATATTTTGGGTGTTGAGTAGATTCTTATGTTGTTAGATTACACATTTATTAGAACATTATCAGTAATGAATAACTGTAAACTGTTCTTTAATATGTAATTTAAAAATTCAGTAACAAATATAAAGATCATGCAATATGGGAAAAAATATTGTGGTAACTACAATAGTGTGGTATGATTTTGGAAAAAAAAGCCAGTTAGGGGTGGTCATAATTGTCCATGTTTGTTTAACACCATCTTGTTTCTTTCTTAAAAAAAATGATATTGACCTGTTATAAAGAATGTAATTAGGAATCAACGCATATATATTTTGTCATTATATTATTTTATTTTTACCATTTGTTTAGGCTTTTATTTTCAAAAATAGAAATTTTCTGTTATATAAAATTGTGATGAGTATTGAAACCACATGAGTGATGCAGCCTGTTATACTTCACAATGTACAGTACACAACAAAATATACTCAATACTCCACAGTCTCTTACCTCTGCGCACACAGGCACACTCAGCCGAACACGTACACAGCTTAGAATGTGGTATGGGCTTTTCATGGACTCATGGAATGTGTGTAATTCAGGGTCAGAGTTTGAGTTCAGAATTTACCCCTTGTCTGGGGGCAGCTGCTGCCCTCATTCATTTAAAACACTTGCAGCCAGAATGCGGTAGTCATTTCAACAGTTACAATGTCCACTATCCCAACTGCCATTTAGACAATGCAGAAGTGCTATGCTGACGTTATAACCTATTACCTTTAGCCTCTTTTTTTACTCTGATGTATTATTCTTGGGCACTGTCATGCTTAAAGTCATCTTCCAGCTGCTACTGAACATGTTCTTAACCTACTCTCCTTGACCGCTGTGGCACTTAAAGGGATTCCACACTATACATCAACATAATCATTCATCACAATACATGTCACTTAAGCTCATAACATTAGCATTCCAACATGATGCTTACTCACTTTACATGCTTGATATGGTCTGGATGGAGAAGCAAAGACTTAAGATAAATATGTAGACGTATTGAAATATTTGCTTATATAGTAGGGATGCACTGAAATTAAGATTTTTGGCTGAAACCGAAACCGAACAAAATAAAACATTTGGCCGAATGCCGAATACCGAACATTTTTCATTTTCACCTACTGTGACAATTTAGCGATGGTCCATAACTCTGAAGCTTGCCACCGGAAAAAACAAAGCTAAGCCACTGTATTCTAGCTTCATCATAACAAGTGCTGTTTGTGGTTGTAGTTTGTCTTCATCTAATTCACCACAAAACTGTAACTGGTGAATCTGTGTTTTTCAATCTGGAAATTCGTTTTTAAAAAGCAGAATCCTGAATGTCCAAAAAAGGTCAGCTTAATTAAAAATGTCATTGTTTGATTAGATATTTTTTTCTTCAGAAAATATATGCAGAAAAGTAGAGCCAATTTAGCACAATAAAGTTCAAGTGCCTACTGTCTTCAATTGACTTTTTCCAGTATTGAAATTGTTTAATTGTTGTATGTTTAACTTCTGGGAACCTACAGCACTGGTACCATCTTTAAAGATTTAATAATTGCAATTGATGCAAGCATTAAAGCATTATGGTTTTCAGCAAGTCAGAAATATAACTACATTTAAGACCACTGTAGCCCATTCCCAGTCATACTGAAGAGTTTCCTCAACTTGTGACAAATTGTATCAGACATTCAATAATGGCATTGACTTGGTATTAACTTAGTGTTACTTCTAGCTTTTGCACTATTACCATTCAAACACACTGTTAAAGTTTTCAGATGTTTGGACCAGTGTAATTAATAGACCACTAACATCAAATTTAGTAGACATGAGTGACACACATGAGCAGTACTGGAAAATCATTTTATAGACTGAAAAAGCTGAAAGTGTATTAGCATCACAATATTTTGTTCATGACAGGAAAATAATAAATATGTTACTACAGACGTGAGATGTTTCACCATGCTTATGAACAGCTGAACATGGGAAACTCCATAGACTATAATTGGGTTTTGCTGTTTTGTGGACCAGCAACATCCCTCTTCATTCTGCTTTATAATGGCAGTATTAACATAAGGCCAAGTAAAAAAAAAGAGTTGGTGATCATCCCCGCCCGACCCTCTAAAAAGCACCCGACCTTTTTTTTTTTTTATTTTTATTTATTTATTTTTTTTTACACAAAATAACGTGCCAAACACCCTAGTCTGGCCTAGAATCATTCAAATTTCGCATGCTTCCAATCACTTGATCCCAAATCAATTCTGCACATGTGCAGTACACTTCAATACCAATGGCCGGTCGTTTTTGTGATGCAAATCATGGCTTTTGTAGTGGCCAGCATCGTAAAAACACTGCAGTCGGCCAATAAAATTAGTTTCATTTCCCTGTTATTTAATGAAATAAAATACAATGGATAATTTTTGCTTTAGTAGACACTGAAATTAAACTGTAATATATTATAATAAGTATTATCGCAGCATGCGCACAGACTCTCACACAGAGAAGCAGACGGAGGGCCGGTTGTATAAATAAGACAATATCTTTGCCAGAGACCGAAATAAACAATTACTTGTTTAGTTTTGAAATAAAAGTATCAAGTGTGTGTGTGTGTCTCTTTCTGTGAAACTGGCGCTGTGTTTTGTTAACGAATATTTTCGTGGCTTTGCCCTGAATATGTAAATCACTCAAGAAGAACATGATCTATGTTTAACATGGCTTATTTAAGTTTTCAACGTCTTTTTAATATTTGCTACATACTGTAGTGTCGGAGAAGAGAACAAAGAAAAAGGATAAGACATTTACTTACTAAATGCTCTTTTACTGCTCTCTTACTAAAAACGAAAGTGCAGTAGCAAACGCTCACTGCTTCACAGCATGAAAGTACGAACTAAATGGACTAAGACACACATTAACGGTAACTTAACTAAAACACACTAAAATAACTCCTAGAGACTAGACTACAACTAACAATCATAACACATACAAAAATCCCCTCTTAAAGACTCCAAATAATTACAAAATAGACCCCATAAACACACAAGAGAACTTTATGCAAATACTGTACGACACGCAGCCATCTGATTGGCTGACACCCCCAAGAGCCACCACAATACTTTTCTACCATCAATCAAAAATAAAATAAAATAAATAACACCTCCCCCCGACCCAAAATTTTGGTGAAAAAGGATGATCACCAATTTTTTTTTTTTTACTTGGCCTAATCAGTATGCCCTTTAATGCAGCGATTCTCAACTGGTGGGTCACGACCACCTTTTGGGTGGATAGATTGAAAAAAAAAAAAAACATTTTAAAACCATTAAAATAGTTAATGCTTTTCTGATTTGGTCCTCGTCTTTTAAGCTGAAAACAGAGAGACAGGCGTCAGACGCATGCAGCCATTGCATGCAGTATTCTTGTTGCCATGGTAACCACCATTTGCCGGTTATCAGTGTTGCCAAGTCCGCTTATTATCAGCAACGTTGGGCTTGTTTTTTCTAAAGTCGCTTGCAAATCTTGTGAGTGGCGGGTTGCAGTTTTTTGAGCTTGTTTTGAATGTGAAGTTATTACTTATTTGGGCTTGAGTTTATTTCTGAGTGAAACTCTTTGATTATCTCCCAGCTCCCCGTAATAAAGGAAAACATGAGAAGCACAAAAAATCTGCACACTGAGGCTAACAAACATGGGTTTCAGTGCCCCAAAACACAATGGCTCAAAACAAAGAAATGAGCAAAAAATAGCCACCTACATAGCCTGCCAATTTTTATATTAAAAGCGTTTTAACATCATTTTTGTGTTTTTTATGTATAATGTCATAATAAATATTTACATTTATGCTGTTTAAAAGTGGCCTCTGTTTTACCGAATGTGGTGGGTTGCCAGTTGGGCTTACTTTGGACTTGTTTTCATAGAGTTGGTTGCTTGTTTCTATCGCGAGATCTGGCAACACTGCTGGTTATTCTTCTGTTTAAATTTGTGATGACGTTCGGAGGCAAAGAATTGGGTGATAATTTTATGCTACATGCTTTTAACAGTTTATAAATATTTAATATGTAATAATGTATTTTATTAATGATAAATATAAATGTTTTTATTTTTTTTATTGATAACACTTAAGTTATTATTAGTATATTATAATCATATCATAATTAGTAAGTAATGTATTAATATTTATTAATAATATAAATTTAATTTATGCTCCAGCACCCACTCAAACCCCCCGAATCAAGCCAGTCGTGTGTCCCCTGAAATCTCTTTACATACCAATGTATGTTTAAATGTGTTTTTGAAGGCTATTTTTCAAAAATAATTTTTGGGTTGTATTCTATAAAAGTGCGTCCCTATGAGTCCGGAGCACTGACAGCAGCTTTGAGACAGAGCCACGCCCACCACGTCAGCTTCACACAGCGTTTTCAAACATGGCGGAACACAGGGTTTGTAATTCATAGCAGCAGCTGAACTGTATTCTGCCATTCAAGTTTATACAAAGGTTATAATTAATTGCTAAATGGTCTGTAGATATTGCAGATACTCATATTTCTTGAACACATCAGTGTTTTCTTTCCATCCAGTTCCCTAAAACTTTAAAAAGCTCACGTTGGGGAAGTGTGCTCAGTATTAACCATCATGCTTAATGTAGGTATTATTTGAGGAGCGGATCATTCAGTAGTAATCATTCAGTAGTAGTAATGATAATAATAAATAATAATAATAATGATAATAATAATAATAATAATAATTAATAATACATTTGAATTGTAATGCACTTTACATTTCAATGAATAAAAGCATGGTCTCCCATAGTGCAAAGTTTGATCTGGGGTTGTTGAAGGCAGTGAGTTTTAGTTGAAATGAGGTAAGAGCTCTTTGAGATACAGTGGGGCATTTCCATGAAGACATTAATGAGAGAAGGTAGATTTTGTATTGAATTTTGTAGTGGATTGGTAGCCAGTGTAGTATTGGTAACAGGGTTATTCCCTATTGTGTAGACATTTGTCTGAAAGTTAATTATTATTCTTATGTATAAGAAAATTAAGAGGGAAAGCTGGAGTATTTTATTTGAGTGGGAATTGTCCCTATGTACTACACAGATTTGAAGAGAACAAATGTGACCTCATCTGGGAAAACTATGTCTCAAAGTAATGTTTTGTCAAATATGAGTTATATGCATGTTAGGAAAGAGTATGGTTAAAGGAATCCTCAGACAAAATGTCAGCCAATTAGCTCTTATACTTTACGAAAAAATAGCATTCTTAGACATAGCATACTGAAACTCAACAGTTTATTTGTGTCACAAGACTTTAATAAATCAGAAATAATTAACAGTACAAACAAACAAATCCAAATCTACCAGAAATTAATACTGGAAGATGACTTTGTTTTTCAGTTTTGGAGCTGAATAACACCCAATAAGCTTGTGTATCTCCGTGGTAGTACTACAACAGGATTTAAGGGGTCACGAAAAAAAACCATTTTTTGTTTACAATCTCAAATTCAGTGAATGGCTTGCTGCACAAAATCAGTTTTTTGGTGAGTTTTGTTTTTGATACAAACATGTACTACTATAGTTATTTGAGACTATTATCTTTCATTTACAGCAATAAAACCAAATGGCTAAATTTTCTCGCTAATGTGAGTAATGGGCTGAAAAACACGTTATCTCAATAAGTTACCCACCGACTTTTTTTTTTTTCAGACGGGGTCGCAACAACATAAAGTTGAGTGTAGATGGTATGTGAACATCTTAAAATGTAGTAAATGGTATTTGTATTGTTCTGATGCATAGCAACATGTGGATGCTTGTCAGTTCATAAAAACACTGAATCTGTGCCATGACAGTGACATCAAAACATACAGTAATAAATGTTGAAGTAAATTAATAGAAATGCTTTTCTCATCGACAACAATCTAAGGAACAGTAGAGATTATATGTAGGAATTATTTGACTTAAATTAGCCCTTTACCCTGTAAATATAAAGTCATTGTTTCTCTATAAATAAACTCTACCTGGGGTCATTGCTCTGACTATACTGACATCCACTGTGGAATAATGTCATGTTTTTATAAATGTCTGTTTTCCATTTAGTCCCTTCAACATATTTTGATTCATATGATTAAGATAGGGCATACTTTACAAAACATAGCACCCAGTGTCACTTTGCTTTAGGCTTGGGCGATGACATTGTTCATCATCAGTTGGCTGACTGATATCACAATATTAAGTCAGCAATGTGATGCACCTTTGTCCATACCGCACCTGTTAAAACTGACAGTGGGCACATTATTCTTCAAGACAATCAAGCTTTTCCTAGCATGTCTCTGTTACTCTTTCAGTTTTGCTTTCACTCTCTTTTCTTGTTGGAAGCATTAGGTTAACAACAAACAGCAAAACAGTATAGTGGTAAAACCATGTTTTTTACTTTTTAAAAACATTTTGGACTTATTCTTCTAATAGAAGACTACAATACCTCAAAGGGTATCTACACACGTAGCCACCACACGTGGTACCTTTTTTAGCAGCATTTGTCGACCATATAGTAAAGGAAGATCATCAGAGTAAGGGAAGATGGGTAGTGAATGGGCACAAATGTGAGAAAATAATAGTAATTAATTAATTACTATGAATTATTGTAATATTCATTGGAAAAATGGTAGAATGTAGATTATATTTGTAATTATAAACATTTATTTAAAAAAATTACCATTGCAATGGTTCCTTTACATAATTAAATGCCAGTTAAGCAGACATCATGCAAACCTACATTACTACGTGATCAATAAAAACATGCATACAATTTATATAAATTATCATTAATCCAAACATTAAATCTTATTTTATATGCAGTTAAGTAGAAAGAAGACATTATGCATTGACAAACGGTTTTTAAGAAGAAATCTTCTTAAAAGCCACTGACAGAGTTTTCATGAAGAGACTGATATTCACCAATGTTTTTTCTTATTTGAGATGTGTTCACTTTACGAGGATGATGGGTTCAGTCATTGTATGAGCAGAACTGCAAATAGTTCTACAGTTTATAAACACCAAAGTTTTGTTAAGACTTTTCTCAAAAACAAATTTAAGAAAATTCTTGACAAGATATTGGTGAATGAGGCCCTGTTTAGCATACCGGTAAATGTTAGATTACTGCAATTTTTCATTAGGATTGGGAAACCTCAAACATTTTCTGTGCTCATAAACAATTGTCTGTCATTGCAAACATGTGACTGGTTATATAAATTGAGCAAGTGGCATGGCGTTGTTTTTCTTGTCATTAGTAATGCTTCCTGTAGTTCTTGGCGTTCTCTGAAGTAAACAGTAGCACGTTTTTAGAAATCTCACTATAGTTTCTGGAGTAATAACATGAGACTAAACACTTTGGCTAGTCTATTTATCATTGGCAGGCATGTGAATTATATAATAATGTGATAATCGTGCTGGATGCGTGGCACAGTCTTTTTTTTTTCTTCCCAAGATTAATGGTTTGTATACTCACACCGCTGGTTGTTACCCATGCAGTAAGCTGAGTATACAGATATGTGATGTTATTTAAGCTCAGTTTAATTATCAATGACTCAACTTAATACACACACTTCAGATTCTCTCTGTTTACTGAAGAGGTGTCACTTTATCTGCCTGCTGGAATAACAGTTGTGTTTGGTCATTATTGAGGCAGACCTTTACAGAAAATGCTTTAAAGAGAAAGCAATCTCTCCCTATACCTGAATTTGGGATATTGACCCATGCAGAGTACTGAACTGATAGCAGTGTTATATTTCTTCAGTTTTAAACCATTAGTCTCTTATAATCTAACATTTCTGAAGTGTAACAGCACATTACAGTTCAAACCTTTTTTTATGTTATTGTTTGAAAAGTAATTTATTCTATATTAAATATTCAAATAATCTGAGATTCTGGATTTCTGATTTTCATAAATACAAAGCCATTTTTGTTAAAAAGTCTGAATGTACAGGTTAATAGGTTGTAGGTTATTTTTTTAAACAATGTTTTTCTTCCTCTTGTTAGGTTCCTGTATTTTAGAGGTTTTATGTTAATAACATTGTAGTAATTACTGCAGTAATTTTGACTTTTGTAATATTAAAAGCAGTTCTCATGAATATGAAAAGGGTTCTCATTACTTAGTATAAGTATTGAGCACTTTACTATTACTTTACTTTTAACATAGAGCTTAAATGCTTAAAACATATTTCCAAACATATAAATTGAAGGGAATTGAATGTTCACAGTTAGAGAGATTTACTGATTACTGAATGTAACATATTTGGGAAAACTATAATATAAAATGTGTGTAAATGTTTGGGTACATTTATTTATGGTGCCTCTTAAGTTCAATTAAGAAAATATATAGATAGTTTGCACTAAAATGTGTATTATGTGAGGATGTGGTTAGACTAGCTTCTGTAAGAAAAGCTAGCCTGTTCTTGAATTCCATGTTGCATATTTGTCCTTTGGTTACTTTGTTAATTCAGTAATGTAGGGTTATGTTTCTAAAGGGGGGAGGTGTAAATCCTGTGGAACTGCAAGTTTCACATCGTGTTTTATGTAAGAGTCAGACAGTGTGAAAAACAGAAACTGGTTAGCTGTCTAGTTCAGTGTCCTTGAGTTAGTCACTGATTGACTCGTCACTGAAGAAAAGATAAAAATGAGTAGTGTTTTCTCTGCTTGAATAAACTGTGATTCATTTATAAACCATGTGTCAGCTATCAGATCTGTTAAGCAAATGTCACATGATGTGCAAAGCTGCCGTGGTATAAATGTTAGGATTGCACCTATTACAAATTTTTGTGATTGACAGCAAAAATTAGCTGTTTGCCATTTGTCATATCAGAAGAAAGAAACAATTGGTTTTTTAGCACAATGAGCCAAAAATAATTAAGGAATATTTACGAGAGAGAGAGAGCACTGTTATACTGAAAATGTGAATATTTTCAATACTCCTGCCTCCGACTGAATCAAAGTAGATTTTCAACATACCCGCATGATTGAGTATGATATTGCTTTTATGCAAGAGTTCTACAAACATTATTTATTCATCAGCAATCAGTTATTGGTTAATAAAATGTATAACATAACATACAGTTCCATCTGCATGACAAAAAATGTAATTAAGGATTAATAGAACACCCAAGTACATGGCAGTGATATGTATATAGTGCTGTTATACTGTCTTGTCCAATCAGATTAGTTGGTCTAGACTAAGGCTACATTCCTATACAGTATGTAGCCTTTGAACCAGTTCACTTGAAAAAAACATTGTTTCTGACAGTTGAAGGTAAAAAAATGAACATGGCAACCAGTGACTATATGGATGGATACAATAAAAGGAGTCATGAAGAAGTCTGAAGACCCAAACAAAAGATGGGATGTTATAGAGGAACACTTTCCATATTGTCACCTTTTATTGCAAAATAATAATAGTAATAATTACATATTGTACTACTTTCTGCAGTTGTCTTTGTTCAGTTTATTTATAAGTAATAACCAAGTCAATTTTATTATTGAATCATTTGCTGCAGAATTGTGTTTATATAAACACTTTTACAGAGCAAAATGCTCATAAGCTCCATTGCCATAACAAAATTGCTAAACAAAGCAACAAAGATGCTAAGACCTTAATTAATGAATTGAAATTCATAAAAGTTCAGTGTGGGTTGTTTTTTGCATTTTTTGGTCTTTTTTAAATTCTGACCCTAAAGGGATTCATTCATCACTGCCACTTTTAAATCAGACTGTACGGGAGGGCAGTCTAGTGGCCTAGTACATAGGAGTCCCCAGGGCGGAAATGCCATGTTCCCAGAATAAACTCCAAAAGACTCGATTCCACCAGTCACAGACAGCCTCCAACTGCCTCTAAGCTGCTTTGATTGGCTGTTTTGAATTAATTGATGTTTTGGTTGGGAAAAACTTTGAGCAGTAATAAAAGAGCCTTGTACTCAAGAAATCTGTATGAGATTAAATCTGCTGTAATTGAACAGATTATTGAATTGAAAGAAACGCACACAAACATGATTTTAGATATTTCATTCAGGATCATACTTAAGATTGGAAAAGCAATAATTAGAAAAATGACATCCATGAAGTTTTGTGTGTGTGAACACACTGCCTTGGAGTGCATTTATAACAGTGCACGTGCTTGAGGTTTTTCACTCAAGACAGAAGTGTTAACAGGCTTATTTTAGGGCATATTTGGGAAGTTCTTTTCCTTTTGAAGAGAAGAAAAAATTTTGGGACCTCAAAAATGAAGGGAGATTACAGTTTGAGGTACTTTTCCCCCTCTTCCTCATGCATATATTATTTACATATAGGAATGTACTAGTGCAGGGGTACACACACTTTTTCAGCCTGCAAGCTACTTAACTGATGACTAAGTCAAAATGATCTACCTAATATAAAAATGCAAGACATATATTTATTTATAATTATATTGACAATTTATGTGTACAATGTATACTGGTGTACCTCGAATAAATATTGTAGCTTTGGCCATGTCGAGGTCACGTGGTATGGGTGACGTCATCACCCAGAAGCACTTGCGGGTTGTACACAGTTGTAAAACAGTTATGAATTGTTCATATCGGTTATTTTATGCAGTTGTTATGCTGGCTTAGTGTTTTGTTAATGTAGTCATCATCCTGTGTTGGTAGATGTAATTAATTTGTTTACGTGAGTAACTTGCCGTCTGTGAGATGTGGAGTAGCATTAGTGTCACACACACAAACACCAGACGATAAACTAAACTCAACTCGTGCGTGCGAACGATAGTGGACATGGCCAATCACACGTTAACAAGAAACGGCAAAGACAATCGAATGAGCTTGTGGGCGGTCTAAAGTGAAACATGATTTTCAGATTTAGCGGCTTGGATTCCTGCTGGGTCCTAGTGCTCGACCAGTCTCCCTGTATGTCAATCAAGTGACAAGTTTTATAGCGAGGACAGATGATAGGCTGATGTCTATTTTTAAATGCCATGCAGTCTACCCACACTATCTTTGTGATTGACTGGTAGATCGTGATCGACGTATTGTGCACCCCTGTTCTAGTGCATCTCCAAAAACTAATATTGGGTTCATAATTTAATTAAAAAAGGTAACCTGCCATTTTATATTCATTTCACATAAAATGACATTTCAAGCCTTTTTAAAATGTTAATATTGTTTCAGTACTATTTTAATCAAACTCCGGTTTCCTCCCACAGTCCAAAAACATGGGGATCAGGTGAATTGGGTAATCTAAATTGTCCGTAGGTACGTATGTGTGTGTGTCTGTGTGTCACCCAGCGATGGATTGGCGCCCTGTCCTGGGCTTAGTTGATTAATGTAATGCCCTGCCCTGCGCCCGGTGAGAGGGTAGGGGACTAACCGCGACCCTGATAAGGAATAAGCGGGTGTGATAATGAATGAATAATGAACAATTTGAAATTCTGTATTTCTGAGCTATAAACCATACTGATCAACATTAAACTATACTAGAAATGTTAATATGTGTAATAAATATCAAATATGACAGTTTCTTTTTGTATTAAGATTGACAGCTAACTTTATTCTAATTTTTATTTTTATTTTGTTTAATATTTTAACAATGAGATGTAGTAGTATTTGTAATTATGCTTACAAAATGTGTCTATTTCTTCCTCATTATATATTAGTTGTGTATTGTAGTTGGAGATTTTAACAATCCCAAACTCAAGCGCACAGTTTCCAGCTTCTGTCAGTATGTCACCTGCCCTTCCAGGGAAAATAGAACACTGGATCACTGCTACACCATTCAAAGACAGCTACAGTGCACAGTATTACACTGCAGCTATTGAATATTTTAGTAATCGAGTATTCTACTGATAATTCCTTAGATCCCATAAAACTGTTCTATATACGCCTGAAATTACGCATGGCTCCTAAAAACTTCAAGCCCTGAACAGAACATTTAAGTTACTCGCACATCCAAAGTCAGAAAGCAGTCTTGCCCTATTTCCAATGACATGTACACCAAAGGATATGGAAAAAAGAACTTTACTTTTTGATACAGGATAGGTCACAGTCCAAAGAGTTTGCTCTTTTCATGTTGGCCATCAGTGCAACTAGTCATCTAATTGAAGGTTAATATGTGTATGTCACATGAGGTCACCTCAACATTGACCGCCTACACTAAACACTGATTGACTGACTGTTTTGCATGCACTTCAAGAATATGCACAGGGCAGCATGTTACCACAGCAGGTCCGGCCTTCCTGTCACTCTCCCTTTCTGTCACACACGAGCTCTGTGTTGCCTGTGTGTGCGTTTGTGTGCTTCTTGACCACTCGTTCTAGATTCTGGGAGATTTTATCTGACTTGCAGAGCATCAGGGAGCCGTTATGTATATTATGTAATATGCAGGAGACTCCGGGAACTTTCTGGATACCTGGGATGTCTGAAATAAATAGAATTTGGTGTGAGAAAAAGACCCAGGGCTAGAGCCTCGTAGCCTGAGCCTAGGCACGTTTCTGATGTCTGGCTGTTCCTCCTCCTCCTTTTGCGAGGGTGATATAAGCGCATTGTGCCTTATTAAAAGTAGTCTATGCGAAATACTGGGCTTTGAGCTTTACAATTAAATAAATGATTACTCAAGGCAGAGAAAATTATTTTAATAAAATTCTTTTAATTCCTTTAATAAAAAAAGAAAATTTTTTTATAATCGAGAAAATGTTTCACCCCTAGTAGACAGCTCCACCTGTGAAGTCCTGAAGGCTCACAGCACTGTATACAACACGGCGCTCTTCAAATGGAACATGATTACTTTATTAATTACAATCATACACAACATAAGATGTAAAATATCCTATGCTAAACCATTAGAGTTTCACATAGGGCCCACCTTTTACCCCCGGCAGCCACACAAATCTACTGTTTCAATCTTACAGCTTACACCCTGTGGTTGCTTTGGCCGTTTATGATCCGATCAGCAACCAGCTACCCTTAACATCTACGGTTACTCATTGAGCTCATCACATGAGAACCCAAACCACACACTGCATTACTAGCTCTTCACAGGGGTCATCAGGTAGGCATCTCCCCTCGTCTGTGTTTTGCTGAATTAAGCCCACAACACCTCCAGAAGGCTCAACAGTGAAGTCTGGCGTCCCAGACCC